>CAXIWW010000895.1:32500-42633 GCA_964036315.1 Acanthosepion esculentum | reverse complement strand
GGAAGATAACAGTTAACCCTAGATTTGAACAGTTTAAGATTGTAGTGATCGAGAAAACATCATCTTGGGAGTCATTTTCAAAAAGTAGAGATTTGTATGAAGAAGCTGCTCGAATGGATCTTACGTCTCACCACTGGGAATTATGGTGGCCCATTACACTGTGCTTGGCACGGTAGGTCTCAGCTTCCAGGGTCAGAATTGGTGGAACTAAGTCATGTAGTTTGTCTGAACACTTTTAATGGAAATAGCGATAGAGTAGCGGAAGGCTTGCAAAGGGGTTGTAGGGTGGAAAATAATCAATCACTCACAAGGCTGCGTACTGGAAATTGAAGGCTGAACAGATCCCCTCTATATATGCAAGCAGTACTTCATTTTCGGCCTGATCTGGGTCTTGTGAAGGTAGAGGAAATCAGGAGGAGACCAGGTATTACTGGGTCGGGGTACAGGGAACCGACACATTCCCCGGCATCTTTAGTGATGTACGAGTTCCACTTGAGGACTGGGTGAGCTACAGTCAGAATAGTCGTTCAATGCACGAGCCCTTCCTGAGAGAAAACCCGTTTATCATTATAGACGAAAATTCCGAATTGTTTTTCATTGTCTTTTCTGTGTGTTCCTTCTAGTATTAAACTATCCACTTTTTTTTCACCATCTTTCTTATTTGATCTTTCTTTTATCTCCTTTCTTTTCCGGGCCGCTCTTTATTCATTTTCTTCCTCGCTGCACTTGCGTATTTCAGATCGGATTCTTCATCTGCACGCTAATTGTTTTCATAGGAAGTTCTGCCTATTAGTAATGTTTGAATAGGGATTCTCCATCACCGTCCATGATTTCTTTCTTTTTTGCCCCGCTCCCTTCCACCGCCGAGACGCCGAAAGCGGGGGTGGATGGAAGGCACACACCCGTTTTGTTTCAACGTGCACCCAGTGATATTTGTTGCTTTTGCTCAATCCTTCTGACGAAAGATACAACGAAAGAAAATTCAACAGAATGCTGAACAGATAAAACTTTCATGAATTTTCTTTAAAGGCACCATTAAATCTCATATCGATACACGACTCTGTGTATCATAAGAAAAAAGTTAACGTTTCCAGAAAGGTGTATAGTCATAATTACCACGCTTACTGTGTACATAGATATTTACGAATTTTTCACACGTCTGTAAGTCGGTCCAAGGATATTAACGAAGCTTCCGCATCTGGAAGGTTTTATATACAGTACAAGATAAAAAGAAAATGAACTCACCCATAGAAAGTTAAATTTTTGTATTTTTACCAAGACAAGTGAGGAATAGAATTCGTTTATTAATACAGAGTATTAATAAAGGTGTACATATGGACATTATACAAATCAAAAAATCGCCTTGTGGATTGATTTGGATCTATTCTAATAGATCTCTTTCGCTCTAAGTTGAAATGATGATCCTTCTTGCTGTTGTGACCACTTGATCCAGTTTTCCTCTCTACTGTTCCTTCTTCTTAAAACTTATTCCTCGTTCTCTTAATGGTTCTTGAATGGGTTTTGAAGATGGAATCCAGAATATGAATTTTGCTACAGTTACTGAAGACTTGAATGATCTTTTTCTTCTCCCCATCGCTCAGTTGTGAAGGCAGTGTAGCTGACGCAAAACGATTTTATACTGTTCTCTTTCTAACTGGATAACTCAAAAGGTTTTTCAGTGATTCTTACGAAAAATGGAGTCAAGATGCCTAACCGTCTTATCAGCTGACACAAAAAAATCAATTAGTTTAGTGTCTTTTAGATATTAAATATTTTGTGAGGTGGACAATTATGCGATTTGGGCAATTTTGCACTTAAAACGATATATATATATATATATATATATATATATATATATATATATATATATATATATATATATATATATATATATATACTCTCCACTAAATGAATTGAACACTATCGCTGTTTGGCGTTTGTTTACATTATTAAAAATAATACGCTAGAATTTCCCTTTCCCTCTGGCGTGCGCTAATAGCTCAGTTTTCCGACTGAGGCTAAATCGTTCGGGTTTCGGACCCGGGTTGATACAATCTGATAAGCCTGTGATACAGCGAAACGGGCCTGTTCATGGATAACATCATATATATATATATATATATATATATATATATATATATATATATATATATATATATATATATATATATATATACCTGGTTTCCGCTAGAATTGAAATTTAAAATGTCCAATATCTGATTGTTTTAGACTTTCATTAGTTATTATCAAAGACTTTTTGGTGTTATGACGGTTTCATCGTTTTCCAAATATTGCGTCTTTTTTTTTTTTGTATCGCGTTTTCCTGTGTCAGTTCGATTTGCCATGTCTTTATTTTCTTTTTATAAATAAATATATTTATTTTGTTTGTTCCATAATATTTTATCGATGTTGGATTGTTTTCGCGCAAAGACAAAAACGATTTTATAATGGCATATGAAAGACGATAAGAACTCAGACCTTGGATCTGTTGTAGAAATCATTAAACGTTCCCTGAAAATATATGTATATCAATAGTGAGACCTCACAACAATGTAAATATATTTGTATATGAATATATACATATGTGTGTATTATATCTGTATGCATGTATGCGTATATATGTATATATGCATATATATGGGTATATTTATGTGTATATGGAGTCTGAAGAAACACGAGCAAGAAAATCCCGAGTTCTCACAAGCCATAACACTGCATCCAAGCCTTGCTGTCTTCAGCCTGGTCCGCCCAAAGGCGCTGTTCTAAGTTGTTAGTGGTTATTCCGGAGAGGTTCAACACCGAGACTAATAAAACTGTGGCAATCTTTTGTTATCAGTAGTTCCAAAAGATGTACATGTCCCTGCACACGCGTTCAACATTATAATCAAATCCTCTTTGTGGGGTTTTCTGACAACTTACATCATCTAAGTTCCGGAGGCACGATGGAGTAAGGGACTGCGACTGGGATTGAGGAATCGGAGAGCCAAGTTCGAATACCAGTCAAATTCATTACATTCTGTTCTAATACCCAATCGAACTCATTACATTAGGTGCTAATACCCTTGGGAAAGTTATGAATCTATTTCTCCCCCCCCACCAGCAATGAGTAAGTAGCAGAACAGCCTTGGATGAAAACCGATCTAGGAGAAGGAAATCTCTGAATTCAAACCAGCCTGGAGCAGCCTCGCTGTTGCACAATATGTGGATCTGTATGCGAGTCACTGAGGTTTTCGGATCCTCAAACCTCGAAATCGACGTGAGAATCAATTATATATATATATATATATATATATATATATATATATATATATATATATATATAGAGAGAGAGAGAGAGAGAGAGAGAGAGAGAGAGAGAGATATGCTTTAGCTGTAACCAACCAATTGGGCACGTACTAGGGAATTTCTTTAAAAAAAAGATTTTAACTCGTACATCCGAGTTAAAACCATTTTTTAAATAAATTCCCACATTCTATGTTTAAATAGAATTTTATGCATACTCTATGAATACAGTATCTACAAAAAATCTAGGCACACCCAACCACCCAAATCCTGACAGACAATTAGCCAAAATTCTCTCGGATTACGACAGTCCCGACCGACAACGGTTACGACGCAATGTCCATTAATCTTGTTTCGACTTATGCCGTTTGCCTCGTACATACGACGAAAACGACGCAATGGAAGAATAAATTTCCTTATTGTACACCATACAGGATAGTTCATCATTCGTTCTCTTTCGTTTGAGTTGTGTTTGTGCAACCTTATTGCCCTTCAATGACTCCCAAGCGTAGTGTAACCACTTGTGAATGCGGTGTTTCGAAGAACATGAAAGTCATCACCGTCATTGTATATGTATATTCGATGGTTCCAATAAAATAGTATGTATGATAACAGAGCAATAATTTATATTGATAATAACTATGCATTTTACACTCAGTTTCATGTGGAACGCAATTGTCAGGTGCTGTTTGACAACTGACCATGAATCAGTTGGTTTTATATATATATATATATATATATATATATATATATATATAGTCATCCACAAACAGACTGTCTCGCTGTATCACAGCTCATCAGTGTGGCTAGACATCCTGTTGTTTCAAACCGTGATGGAATCCCGACTGATTTGTCATCAGTCAGAGATTCTACCCACAAGCACATCAGAGCGGGCCGGAAATTTTAACGTTTTTACTATGCGAAAGACGTCGATTCGAGTAGAAAAGCATTGCAATAGCAGCAGCAGTCACTGCTTATAAAATCACCCCTTCCTCTCCGAGATCTCAATCGAATTATTTCGAGACCATAAATAGTATATATCAGATGTCTAGCTACACTGATGAGCTGTGATACAGCGAAACAGTCTGTCTGTGGATATATATATATGTGTGTGTGTGTGTGTGTATGTGTTTGTGTGTGTGTGTGTGTGTGTGTGTGTGTGTGTGTGTGTGTGTGTGTAAACACGTTTAAAATGCATGTGTGTTCATGTAAGGACTTGCCCGAGGAAAAAGAAGAAGGAATTATCCTAGATTGGATCTAATGTGTATCCCAGTGCCATACTCGTTGAAATGTATAGATAGACTTTTCAAGCAGGAATCTATTCGTGCTTAACAAAACTGTTTGAATTTTACAGGAGTTGATGGCGTTAGTCATCCTGTAAGTAGGTGGGTAACCCCAACCCCTCATTAAAAAAAATGATATTATTGTTATATTAAGTACACGAAGCAGATATCTTTAACAGAATCAGGAAATATTCCTGCCGAGCAACTTGACGTGTGCAAAAAGATGTGCTTTCCTGGGATTCTGTTTTCATAAACATCTCGATACTAGAATTTCACATTAACTTATATATATATATATATATATATTATTCCAACACTGATCCCCGATTTCTCATTCCGACCGCGATACGTTAAACCAAACACACACATACGCATGTACACCCCCATATATATATATATATATATATATATATATATATATGTAAGCAAATATGTGAATGTAGATCCGACGGTATGATGAAAATGTGGAAAAGACAAAGCAAAATCCGAATATGTGAGTTTACTGTTTTTTATTTTGTTTTTATTTTTGTTATTCTGTCGACGTCAGACGTTTCGGTCAAATGTCCTGAAGAAGGTCTATTTGACCGAAACGTCTGACGTCGACAGAATAACAAAAACAAAAACAAAATAAAAAACAGTAAACTCACATATTCGGATTTTGCTTTGTCTTTTCCACATTCTCATCATATATATATATATATATATATATATATATATATATATATATATATATATATATATACAGATAGAGAGAGAGAGCCGACTTTGAATTCCAGTCGAGTTCATTACATTCACTTACGCACTAATAGCATTGGAAACGGTATGAATCCATCTCTTCTTCTCCCAGATATGGCTAAATAGCAAGACAGACTGGGTCCTATAGACTTGGGTGGCGAACGGTCTAATAGAAGGACAAAAGATTCGGCGGGTCGTTTGGGAGCCTTGTGGCATACTGCGCACCGGTTCTTTATCTTTGGCTCTTCCAAAACATGTGGTTCATTCTGCACAAGTTTTCAGCACTATAATCAAAGGATAAGTGGGGGGGTAGTCTGGCTGTTGGTTCTAAGAACTGAGCTGCTTGAACATCATACGTCGAAAACCTCGAGAAATATGAGGACATTTACTTTTGGAATGTTTCATCGTTTTTGCATAGAATTCTAATAGTACTTTTCATATTATAAATTATCATATATATATATATTTATATGTGTGTGTGTGTATGTGTGTGCGCTTATATATATATATATATATATATATATATATATATATATATATATATATATATATATATATATATATATATACAAGAGTGGACAGTGTAATTCCTGGAGGTCCGTCTACGAAACTCTGGAATCGGTATGCTGAACCTAAATTCAATCATCTATGTGACAAACCTTTTATTTATATTAATTCTCTCTCTTTCTCCCTCTCTCTCTCTCTCTCTCTATATATATATATATATATATATATATATATATATATATATATGAAAAGTTTCTGAGTGTTGAACTGTAGAAAAAGACATTATGTATAAAGTGAAAAGACAATAGGAAAACTGTATTATTAGCCCACGCGTTTAAATTCATTTCGTTTTTGGCTTGAAAATATCCCCATTGGACGAAACGCGTCAGCTAATAATACAGTTTTTCTGATAGGAAAACTGTTTTAACTTTACACACACACACACACACACACACACACACACACACACATATATATATATATATATATATTGTTACGAACTTGTAGCATATAGATGAACCACGGGTTTAAAAAAGAAATCGTGGGATCTTTTCTCGGTCTTCACTCAGGAATGAAAGCAACACAAGGGAGTCAACGAAGAACAGACGCAAGACGATGGATTTCAAAATAAAACATTTATTTATAAATACATAAACAGGTAAAGAAAGAAGAAAAGAAAATTCATTTAACAAAGGGGAAGGGGACTATGAAAGAACAGAAGGCGCGAGCGAATACATACATGTACATAAAAAAAAGATCAAGCCAAGAGAATCAACTTATCTGTCAGTCGAGTTGACGTTTCCACACAAAGTTCTGATTCGCCGAAGCCAGAGTTCGTATGTTAACACAATATTTTGATCGGCCGGCAATTTTCCTGGATTCCTTTTCTTTCAGAAGTGTTCGGGGTTTCATAGCATCTCGTACAGGCGTT
Organism: Acanthosepion esculentum; assembly: GCA_964036315.1. Classification (NCBI taxonomy): domain Eukaryota; kingdom Metazoa; phylum Mollusca; class Cephalopoda; order Sepiida; family Sepiidae; genus Acanthosepion; species Acanthosepion esculentum. The sequence continues at coordinate 35,895 of CAXIWW010000895.1, read as the reverse complement.
TCGTTGGTCGATTCAGTTTCGTGGCAACACTCTCATCTCTAGTCGACAGACTTTGCTGTCTTCATTTCAGTAGGCAGTCCATTTGGAATCCGGACGATTTTGCCCAGCGACGTTCATCTGCCACTGGTCAGACGGAAACTGAAAATCCCTTTTTAGATTTTTGCTCACCCCAAAGACAGTCACGTGGGTTTTCTTCGTCCTTGACCCGGTACACGGGATGATGGGGCACAGATCACGCAGTGTTTGTGTGATGGCCAAAATTTCAGTCAACGCTTACTAGGGTATGATCACGTGAATCACAGCAGGAGATCCTGATGTTGTCTGGAATTCACTTATGTTCAACCGCCTGATAGCTGTGAGATTTTGGAACCAGGTTATTTTCGCGTCGGGTCGCTTCAAAGTTCATGGACCCGTGGCTTGTGGGTGGAAGAGTAGACATAGGGGGAAAGAATTTGTGAAGAGAAAAGGAGGGTATGGCTGATCATGGAACATATTCCCTCGCAAGTTGAAAGCATTGGATTTTATCTATTTTTATTTATCTATTTATTTATCTATTTATTTATTTTTATACCTAACTAATTTTCGACAAGAATTTGAGATTTTTTCTTTGGGAGTGTTTTTTTAGCCTAACGCCTATATAATTAATGAAAAGTTCTTCCTCCGTAACTCCTGCTCACGATACTTCAGGAATAGGGTGGACCTTCACAGCCATCTCCGTCACCGCCACCAGAGAGGAGAAGGGGAATAAGGTGAGAGGGTGATAATCCCAATGCTCGGATGCGAGCGGATGCCGACTAGAGATCAAAGATGACACTGAATGTAAGAAATTCCTACTACTACTGTCTACCCATTGAAAGTATTTATGGGAGAATTGTTTATTTAAGTCTTTACACATTAGCGCTCTTCTTCATCGTGACATGTCAGTAACAAGAAAACTTAGAATTAGGATTTTAGCAAAGGTGTGTAAGTACGAAGTGAAATTTGAAGTCATTTCCTCGTTTTTCTTTACACCGTTGATGATCGTTTCGTCAGTTCCGGCAAATTCCTCTAAAGACAGACCGAGTAGGACAAACATACAGACAGGCAAACAGACAGATAGGCAGAGAAAACACAAGTATTTATTTATGTAAGCCTTAATCTTTGTTTCTCTTATTTCGCTGTTTTGCAGCTTAAATCTGAATTGATGCCTACAGCTGTTTGTGTGCGGTCCAGCAATGTTACAAAGATTGGTTGATAGAGAGCCATCTCGAAAAAGAATTTGTCACGGAGAGTGGTATTTTTTTCCTTTATTTAAAATACGAAATTGCATAACGAAACTGTTTTTTTGTTTTTTGTTTGTTTTGTTTTTTGTTAATCAAATGCCTTTTGTTAGTTAAATTAAAATGTTTCTCTGGTAATGGATGAAGAAAAGCTAACGTCATGATTGTTCGAGAAAATGAAATAAAAGAGATATCTTCGGAGTATTTTTTTAATTCTTCAGTTTTTTAAATGGGATAATTGGAAAATATGGCTAAAGGATTATTTAGAAGACGCTATTTGTCACAGATAATAGACTGGATATGTTTATACAATCTAAGTGATATCTTAGAATTGCCTTTGGTACTAACTCTTTTTCTCAATGTTATACTTTTATGCTACTAAGACACAGGGTGTTACTGGGAGTGAAAGAGAATGAAAAGACATTAGTGAGGAGAAAAGACAATAAAAGAATAGGTTCGGGAAACAGAAGATGGCGAATGACGTTGCATATATATTTTTTTTTAAGATAAGCGGTAGAGAGGCAAATTACGGAAAAGGGTTTTACAGAGCAACTGAAAGTGTGCATATAACTTTATCATATTCTTATTCCTTTCATTACTGGATTTGTTCCGTTTATCGCATTTTTTATATAGATTTCTGGAAAATTGCAGGTGACAAGGAAGCAAGAAACCAAATGAGAGTTCCACAGGCGGGAAGTGCTAGAGAAGAGAGAATAAAAAGATAGGACCTAACTGCCAATCTAGCTGTACGCTTAAATTCATGCAATCAAGGTACAAAGAACCAGAACAATTGGCATGTAAATATTTATAGAAAAGACAGACGGAAGTAACATCACGGCGGTGGGAAAGTGACTGAAATCAAGATACCAACTCAGGAATGATTACATTACATACCCTTTGAATTTTGTTAAGAATATCAAGATATATAGTAGAAGAAAATATGACAACAATATTCAATGCAAGGACGAATGGTAGGTTTGTAAATGTGCAAGATGGATTCTGATGAAAAAACGACATTGTGAACCAATTTTCCTAGCAGAAAACCTAGCAATTGTTTGTATATAATTACTCCAATTCACGTCAGTGGAAAAATTAATCCAAAGAAAGCGTAATGAGTTTCCCTCCTGGGGGTTAGCATCAGCCATGCTAAACGAATAGAGAAAATGTCTTCTATGATGATTAAATGTTAGCAGTTTTTTTAGAGGCGTTAAAATTTACAAGTCATTCCTTGTCGCAAGTTCATTCTTCAAAAGTAAAGTACAATTACATTTTATTTAAATTTGTATTCACAAATATTCATAACGATTTATTGCCAGATATTCGACAGACGGTCAAAACTTTTAAATAAAATTTCGAGGATTTTGATGCGAAAAAGTTTCGACGAACTTTTGGATCTGATTTTCATTTCTAGCCATCAAAGAGTTTTCCAGCAATAAAAAGTAATAATCTGTGCAACGTCAAGTGAATATGGCTGATGGGGTTTAATCGAGTTGCAAATGGGCTTCCAATGTTAATACGGCTATATACGTCATTGCGTTGTCATGGAGGATAACATTTCCCTCGTATTCTACTGTGTACGCCTCCACTGAACTGTAAAAAATATGTTATGTTAATGTCGTCCAAATTTATTCTTCACTAATTTATATGGTTAGTACTTAGGATTATACATTCGTTATAACACTTGGTTCCCAAAAACCGAAATTAATTACCACACACCCCATTATATTAGTGTTTTCACGAAATGAGTTCTTTATCCGGGGACTTACCGAAGTTAAGCAACATCAAACCTGGTCAGTAACTAGATGGGTGATCGATTGGAAATACCAGTAAGCTTGCATTTGCGGGGTGGTGTATTGTTAATCAGGGAGCAGAGTTCCTAGTCCAGTTGGGTTTATTATATTCACTTACGTGCAAAAACTTTTAGGAAAGGTATGAATCCATCTACCCCCCCCGATCTATGGGTTAATTAGCAAGAGGTGTATCACTGAACTATTAGTACCTGTGAAAATAAAATAAAATTGCATAAAAAATATTTAGATTTCAGCATTAAATAACCCATAGAAGTGTTGATATGCCGTTAAACATAAACAACCAACCAACCAAGTTTATCCGTTTGCATGCTATTACACCCCAGTC
>CAXIWW010000895.1:0-27500 GCA_964036315.1 Acanthosepion esculentum | reverse complement strand
TCCTTTCTTATTTACTCTTATGTTTCTTTCTTTTTCTTTCTCCCTTTCATACTTCCGTCTTTCTTTCACGCGCGTTTCTTAATTTTTATGTTTATTTTATGTTTTTACTTTCTTACTTTCTTTCCTCTGACATCTGTTCTTTTCCTTTTCTTTTTCCTTCCCTCTTCCTTTCTTTCTTTCTTTCTTTTTCTTTCTTTCCGCTGTCATCTGTTCTTTTTTTTCTCTTTCTTCTTTTTTCTTTTTTCTTTCTCGCGACTCCACTTTCTTTTTTCTTTCTTTATTTATTACTTATGTTTATTTTATGTTTCTTTCTTTCTCTTTCTTTCTTTTATCTTTATTTCTCTCTTTCTCTCTTTCTTTCTTTCTTTCTTTCCATTGTCATACCTTCTTTTTCTTTTATTGTTGTTCTTTTTTCTTACCTTCTATATGTATATTCTATGTTTATTTATTTGTTGATTTTATTATTTATTTTTATCTCTTTCTTTCTGTCTGTCTTTCTTTCTTAGTTACGTCCCCGTCGATTTTTTGTCTCCCCCCCCCACGTCGTTTCTTTATTATTTTTTATCACTTTCTATTCACCCTTTTCTTTCTTTTTAATTATTTTTTCATAATACTGTTTTGCGATATCTGTTTTTCTCCTCTTCCTCCTATTACGTATTCACACTGTCCTCCGCCATCTTTCTGGCAGTCCCTATATCTCGGTATATTATCCTTTATACAAATAATCTCTCAACCCCAAACTCTTTTCTCAATAATCATTTCCTCTTTATTCATTTTTCATGTGTTTATTTTAATATCGCTCGTATCTAGTGTAAACGGGCGTGGTCCACTTGCCATCCATGCCCGTGCCAGCCGACCGACTGGCGCAATTGCACGTGACCAGTCGCCGCACGATGACTCAAAAGCCATGCTTTCTTTTTCGCAATTACCAACTCTTTGTTCACAATAAGCCCAACGCTTATTTCCTGTTGTTGTTCCAAATGATGGAGTGCTTTCTTCCGTCCGTCCGAAGACAACAACCCGATCGAAGCTTTCTCGAATAACTGTTTTAATTGTCACCATGCGCGGACTTCGTTCAAGTGCAGTCCGTTTTTATCTCCCTTGTTATTTATTTATTTATTTATCTTGTAATAGCGTCTGCCTGTCATTGTCTTTTATCTTACATTTTTATCATTTTGATGACAGTTGTCCATTTGGGACAGAATGCAAGGCTTTCGGATTTCCCTTTTCAGGTCGGCTGAGCAGAATAATTTATTTTTCTGACCTTTTCGAGACTGCTTTTATTTAATCCTGGATTGAATCCTGACCGCTGGCGCTATCTGCTGCATGGCGTGTGCTGCCAGCCTGGAACTGTTTCTTCACTGTTGCATCACAAATGTCTCGATGTTAACCTAAGTCCGCCAGACACATGCAAATACATTAAATGACTTTGACTAAATGATAATTGCATTAGTTACCGGCTTGTTATAACGTGATGGTTATTTCATGTTTCCATAGCGCATCAGATTTTTAACAAAAATTATTCATCTGTTTATTTAATTTAATTTACAGCTTCCATCCAAGTCCGTTTTATTGATTTACTACCCAAGTGACTTTCCCTTAGCCTTCTAGTTAGTCGGGGTGCCATACCGAATATTTCCTCTTCATAGTAGCTCTCAAGACAGTCGGGGGTTATTTGGTAGTGTCCGCTTCATTGCCATGTTGTACGTGACAGGATGTACTGGGTGGCATGGTTTCAACACTAAAGAACGACCCATAACCAACGATGGAACGTTCAAGATGGATTGCTTTTAAAGGTTAGAAGTTCTATCTATTTATCTCCAATAAAAACATTTCAGTATTAGTATTATTATTATCATTATTATTATTACTACTATTATTTTTATTATTATTATTATTATTATTATTATTATTATTATTATTATTATTATTATTATTATCACAACGCACTTGGGTAAGCAGTAAGACTTCTTGTTTCTGATTTCCAAAAAACTAAAGTCATCATTGAAAAGAATGAGATTTCAGACCGGGTGTGAGTTAAATCTAAAGGAAAACGCAACTCGGCAGATACTCACGGTTACTGAGGATGAAAGAAATAGAATGAAGATAGCCGAGAAAATGTCAATGAAGAGAAAGATTAAACCGATTCCCGTTCATTTAATGTTTTTTTATATTGCAGCTGATAGGAAAGCAAGAAGCTTAAAGAGAGACCCATGGACAAAAAGTGAGAGACAGGAAACCAGGATAGGGTTGATAGTATTGATAATATTGATATTGATAAAATTGATAATATTGATAATATTGATATTGAAAATGTTGATAATATTGATATAGATAATGTTGATATTGATAATATTGATAATGTTGATAATATTGAAAATATTGATATTGATAATAATGATTGATATTGGTAATACTGATATTGATCATATTGATAATATTGATAATGTTGATAATATTGATATTGATAATATTGATAATGTTGATATTGATAATATTGATAATGTTGATAATATTGATAATGTTGATATTGATAATATTGATAATGGTGATACTATTGAAAATATTGATATTGATAATACTGATTGATATTGGTAATATTGATATTGATCGTATTGATAATATTGAGCGATTTTGTCAAGAATCTCTAGATACATTGGAGAAGCAGCAGAACAGATGTATCAACAACATTCAATAGACAGGCGAATGGTAAACTTATTAACGTGAAAGACAGATTCTGGCGAGAAAAATTGTCTAGCATCACACAAGATTCCTAGTAGCAGACTAAGCAATTGATTCGATATAACTGTTTCCATTCATATCAACAGGTTACTGAGATTGACAGAAACTGAGAAAGCCTTTCTGAGGAGAAAGGATAATAAGAGAACAGCATTCAAAAAGATAGAAAATGGCTATTGACATTGCATTTCCACTGTCGAGAAATGCGAGAGAAGAAACTATTATAATAGAATTTACAGAAATATTCAGCATTTTCAAAAGTAAAACGATGAGACCTACTTGCCAATCTAGTAGTATGCTTGAAATCATGCAGTCGAGGTGCGAATGAGAAAAGATCATCAAACAATTTCCATGGACATGTTCGTAGCAAAGGCACAGGGAAACCCGAGATGCCAGGTCAGGACCGAAAATTATATTATACGTGCGAAACTAAAAAAAGATAAAAACTGAGGATAAAAATGACAATGAACTTTACTGAATAAGGAATATAATTTTTAGCGGTATTCAGAAACTAAACAAAATGACATATATTTTTAATGGGGTTTTCAAGACCCCCTATGCCGTAACAATTTTCCACTGTACTAATGGAGGCTTAAAGACAGAAAAGTGAATTGGCAAAACAAATTCCAATTCCAGCAAAGCATTTTTACATTCACTTTGCATGAAGGCCCTGATGAAAAGGCATGAACTCGATTGTCTCTACTCCGAGCTGGGGGTAAATAATAAGGCAGATGGGACATTTTACTCTGACAGTTCGTCGATATTTGACGTCGACCTTTGCAACTCGACCGTGAAAAAATAACCTGCTACTAAAACCTCAGCAGCATTACTTGGTATAATTTTACCCTCTCTACGCTCTTCAATATGACCGTATACTTCCACTCCTATTACACGCAGTACTAACCTTCATGGCTTGGACCCACCATGCAAACCCCACACACGTTCTCTCCGTGTTCCATTGGTAAGTACCACTCGAACAGTCTCTTCCCGCGAACCATTGCTCTGTTCAACCAACTCCCAAGAGGATGTTTCCTCGATCACTACAATATTTCCCTTTCTTATCCGTATAAACTGCCTCTTAATGTAACCCTCTACCTCGAGTTACACCCGGACCTTGTAAAGGGGGAACCTTACTGTAATAAAATGTTGACACTTTTCCCGAAAATCGCACTGCATCAAAATGCCGTAACGGAAAAACACATTACTCATTCGACTTGATTAAATTAATTATGAACCTTCCATGTTTAAATATATTCTTCTTCTATGTTCTGTGTCCCTTCACAACGTTCGTTCCGGGTATAACGATAAACTACAACTGACAGCAAGTTCTCTGATCGGGATATTGGAGGTTTTAAGAGGCTTGACCCGGATGATAATACATGTTAGGGTCCCAGATATGAGCAAATAGTGAAGACTCAAACAAAATATCAACAGTACATATTTTATAATAAAATGAGTAACAATACATTTTATAGAAATATGACAATGCAACAATAAAAAATATATTTTTTATAATAAAATACTAACTATATATTTTATGATCTACTAACTATATATTTTTTAAAAACTACCTTTACTCTGAAAATATAGAATTATGTAAAAAATATGTATTTGAAAGTATAATATTACAAACAAAATATTTCGATTTCAGCGTTAAATAACCCATAGAGGTTTATATGCCGCTAAACAAATTCAAGCAACCAAACTTCAGAATGTCGGCGACCATGGCACTCAACAGCGTTCTTTCTTTTTTAGCTCTTATTAAGGTTTTTCTTTTTGCTATCACTTCTAATCCCCGTTCTACCAACCGTTTATGGGAACGTTCGCTCTATTTCATCTATTTCTCTTAACTTTAATATGTCGTTTGAGTGTCAAATTCTCCATGCCTTCTTTCCTTATATGGCCAAAAAATTGCCAATATCTCTTTCCGATTGTAAGTAGAAGTGTCCTTTTATTTCCTTTTCCCATAAAACTTCCGTGTTACTCAGATATTCATCCCATGGTATTCTCAGTATCCTTCTGGACTGGCATTACATAACTAGAGTTCAGTATTCTTTTCTTTGTTTCTAACAAAATATTTCTTGTTTGTACATACTTTGCTTAGATTTTGGAAGACATATTCCAATGCGCCTTGTGTCGCATTTTCCGACCTCTGTTAAAACACTTCCTAAATATTTAACTTTGTATTCTACCTTGATTTCCGTGTTTCCAGCTCGTAGGTCGCAACTGTTCTATTTGCTGACAAGCGTACATTGTGTCTTCTTGCAACTGACGTTTGGTCCTTTCTTCTCCTTTTTCTTTATTACCTTCTCTAGCAGTTCCTGTAGCTTTCCTTTCTGTGTCTGCTATCAAAACTGTGTCATCTGCATATCTTCTTCATTGACGTGCCTCGTTTCTTCAGGACATAAGCGAGCATAGCTCTCCATAACTTCTTCTCTCGTATGTCTCTTAACAGTTTTTCTCCCTTTGCTATCGCACCCAACCTCCGAATCGCTATATTTAATAATAATAATTAATCCTGGTAAGACTTCGAATCCGCTCAGGATTATCTCACTGTAATGATTGAATATGTCCAGCGAGAAAAGACATCATTGCCCGACAATCTTTTCTGTTCATTTTCTATCCATATACAAGCGATTTGCTACCAGTATACATTCTGGAGTATCATTCTGACCATGAGACTCGGGTTCGAGTCTCACCATGGTCGACTTGTCAGGAAGTTATGATGTTATCGGACTGAAGGGATCGATCCCATCGTGCGGCCCCTTTGGAAAGTGTCTGAAAAGCATACCACGAGTTGACCCAATCCTTGTGAGTGAATTTGGGTAGACGGAACCATTGGGAGCCGTCGATAGCTGTGCTAACACGAAGTCACAAGTCACCGTGGCTGAGGACTTAAGCCTTGTTCAACTTGTTGATCACGCTAAATAACACGCTCTTTCCCAGAAACTGTAACTAAGGTTTGCTCAACATAGTTGCAGTATAAACCACAGGTGGGCTCTGTGGGTGTTGAATAAACACAAATGTGCCTGAGCAAGCGTCTACAATAGGGATTGGCTAGCCGCCCCAGTAGACCGGTATCCTCGAATACGAGTAGCCAGCTATAGGGTCTGGCTATTCTATAATATATTAAGCTTACCTAGCAGTTCAAACAGTTCTTTCTGAAATAATTTATCAATGCATAATCTATAAAATAGATGTATATCCCTTTGCATTTGTATTACTCTTTCTGGTGTTATTCTGAGCAATAAATATCGCATACAAGATCCAGGAGCCACTCAAGGTAGATTGTTATTGAATTAGGTTATTGTATGAACGTAAGAATAGGACGTAAATGCAGATTATGAGACTATATAGGATAGGTAATTGTTATTTGAACAAATTTTAATGTGAGTAAATTCACTTCTATCAACAAGCAACGCTTCGAGCTTAATATCCCTTCCCACTGAACTTGATGTAGGTATCACAGATGAAAATTTCAAACAGGTACTAGGTGTTATCTGATTGCATCTTCTTAATCTAAATGATTAAAGAAACTTAGCAGTTTTTATTTCATCAAAATATCTCAAACCGTTTAATTTTGGCAGATTTATTTTTATTTTTACACATGTGCTTGACTTTTTTTTTTGTCTATTATGAATTAGGACAAAATACCATATTTGGACTCCTATATTTTAAAAAGCAATTAAGAACAACAGTTAAAATTATACTAGCTTGTTAAGTACATAATAAAAAAATTAATAATAAAATTACAGATAGTATCAATGCATATTTCTAAAATAAATTCAGTCTAAATATGCAAATTTAATAAATCAAACCCTCTGCAACGACGTGCAAACAACTCATAACCTGAGGTTTGACATTTCATAAAACTGGAAATAAGACCCACATTCATCCCAAATTTCAAATATCACATTATGACTATACCAGTAACATGACTAAATTTGGGAGGAGTGATGGAATGGATACATTCTGGATTATTCCACTTCAAATTTGAAAAGAAATTGCTTTTTAACCTTTTGTCACAAGGTATTTGAAAGGCTGATTTTAGACTGAAGAGGAGACTTGCTTGAATTGTGTCATAAAATGAATACTTCTTCCACTAGAAACACCAAATATCATATCTAGCCATTTCTGGGGGTGCTCTTTCCATTTATCATGGTTAAAATGACCTAAAATCAACAGATTAGAATGTATATGAAGTAGATGTTGAACAAGTACAGTCCTGACTCAACATGTACAATTTCTGGATTGTAGAGAGAGAGAGAGAAACTTAACACACACCAAGCAATACCCACTAATGTACATACGAAAACAACAGAAAACTCACTATATCATGAAGTGGTATTCAACCACTAAATTTTTAACTGAAATCATTAAAATTAAAACATTTTATCTGTCACAATTTGATCAAAAGGTTGAAGTTCTGGCACATGTTAGTTCCGATCACTACGTAAGTGGTATGAAATCACCAAACTGTCTCAATTTTTAAACTGTAATGTTTCACTCACATTATGCACATAAAGATAAACAATGCAAACATAAAATTAATCAAATAAAGTTTATCTGGATATTTTCAGTAATGGTTTTTTTTTTGGGGGGGGGGGTAAGCGTATCACCCCAAGCAAAGCTGGAGGCCACTATCACGCAAGGGGTTAAAGCAGGGTTGGAGGAAGAGCAGGTAGGAGTGGTAAAGGAGGGGATGTGGTGAAAGAGAGACAGTGAGTCGATCAAGGCAAGGGGGTTACAGAAGATTTGGAGCGAGAGCAGATAGGAATGAAAGATTAAAGGATGTGGAGAAGGGAAGTGGATAGATCAAGGCAACTGGAGATGTCGATTGAGGCTACACTTAAACCGTTGGAGATTGTATTTGTCAGGGAAACAGTAATAGGGAAGGGAGTTCCATAGGCGAGATGTGCGAGACATGAAACTATTGGAGTAGAAGAGACGTCTACATCTAACAGTTTCCACGGTGTAGGGGTGGGAGCGGCATGCCAGCCTCGTGGGGCATTTAAATTCACGAGGCCTGGGGACAAGCGAACGCAGCTCCTCGGAGCAATTATCGTGGAAGTACTTGTAAAAATGGCAGAGCGAGGCAACATCGCGTCTGTGAGAGAGCGACTGCAGATGAGATGACAGATCAGGGCCAATCACGTTGCCTATCCGTCTCTGGATCTTATCAAGAACCCTGAGGCAAACAGCAGGAGCCCCAGGCCATATATGGCAGCAATACTCCATGCAAGGGCGAATGGTCGATTTATAGACTTGGAGGATCGATTCCGGGGAGAAAAATTTCCTGGCTCGGCACAGAGAACCAATTTTCCTTGCGGTGGCTGATGCAACTGACTCGATGTATTTGTTCCATCTCAGATGGTGGGCTGGGTGTTGGGATACCTCTTCACTGAGTAGTCAAAAGTAAGTCTTGGCATAATCTTCATACAATCCCTCCAAATAATCGAATTCAAGCACTACCCAAGTTCTTCTAGTCTGACTAGTATATCTTTGCTGGCGTACCCAGTATATATAGTTCAAGTATGAGCCCATTTGTTACTTCCGCACATAAAAGCTTACGACCCAGCGTTGGATCCGACAAAACACTGAGAGTCAATCCAACACTCTCACATTTTTCACCTATGAATCCCAAATTTGTTACCTCATGCTACAATGCAGGACGATCCGCTTTTGGACAACTCTGAACTTCTTCTACAACTTTCTCAATAAGGTGTGCCCATCTGTTCTTAGGAAAGATTGGGAACAATTTATGTAGCCAAGTAATAGCAGAATCCCAGGTTTCCTGATACTTCTCTTTCAATGAATATATTTGAAGCAGCACTTTCTTGGAACATTCTACTTTAGACAAAGACATCTTCTTTCAATGTCCTTTTGTCAAAAAACAAGGTTGTATCTGATTCTGTACATCGTCATCTTCAAAAAGCAAAAAAATGAATTTATAATCCTATCCCATGTTGTCGAAGTACTACTTGGTAGTCATCTACAAATTATTGTCTACGTTTTCTTACTGAATTTGAGTTTATTTGCAGTTCATAAAAAATTTACACTAAATACAATCAGGGATAAATATAAATTTAGAGTCATCCATACACCTGAATAACAAATAAGGAAGCACTAAAATATTTTCTCAACAAACTTATTTCCACAGTGGTCCTTAAAATTGACACATTAAAATATTTTAGAATAAAATAAACAATCATAATCCGTATGAAATAAATATTACTAAGAAATAATAATAAATTAGGAAAATGAATATTAAATCATAAATTTGTATCTAGATAGCAATAAATCGTAACTAAAATCCATTCATTAGATAATTTAAAAAGTAAGAAAATTGTTTGAAGGGTTAACTTTAAACAAAATGTTACTTGGTAACTGAAATGCAGATAATTATTGTGAGAATACTGCAAAAACATAAAAGTCATTCAAGAATATTTTTGCATTTTCGATCAATAAGTCCTAGTTTTTTTTTCGTGATTTGAATCTGAGCGTAAAGTAAACAAATCGATTTTTGTTTCATGTTTTTTCATGACGAAAACGGTTTTTAAATCCCATTTACATTTTATATATCATAGAAAATTAATATTTAAAACAAATTCTTACTAATTTCCCTGAAAATTTCGTCCATAGAAAACTTGCTGGTCGATTCTTGTGTGCCCGTGTTGACGCTGTGCTTTGAGTGTCGCGAAAGATTAAATGAGGGCCGAGCGAGTTGCACATGATTACACAAAATCGCATACACGCAAAATGGAGCCATCGTTTTCTATTTGATTTTGATGTAATTTCATAGATTATTAAATGAGCGTTTTAATAACATATTTTACGTGTTTTTATTTGTACAGAAAGCATTTGAATTTTACGATCAAACTTTTCATTTGAATTGTTTACAAACTTCTTATTAAAATAAAAAAATATAGCATATATGAAAATGAAGCTTAGAATGTTAACTTTCAAACTAACATGTTACCAAAAGTGTACTAAATCCTGCGGAGTGCGCATGTTACAAAATTTGAGGAAGTCTAAACTGCCGTCAGTGAAAAAAAAATGATCAAAATTTTGCGAAATCACCAAAATGCCTCTATTTTCAAACTGTAATTTTCATCGCACACTGTAGTACATATAAAAATAAATAAGATAGAAACAAAGTTCATGAAATAAGCTTTTATTTGGTATGCATTATGTTTTTATGGAGATATTGAATGAAATAACACGGCGAGTTGAATATATGCCTTTTTTAGTGTTTAGTTAAGAATTTCATCGACTTTAAGCTGAGTGTTGGGATACGTACTTGATGCTCCCGCCATGGGTCGGCCATGATCACCGTTAATAGTTACGATAGAAATCTGAGAAAATAATAAAACCTACAAATATTTAGGTATTTAAAATTTATTTCTAAAGCCATTCAATTTTTTGTTTGCTTTTTGTAAAATCTATTGATCACTTTGCTATAAAATCAATCAGCGCAACACTCTACCTTCATCTTCAAAATTTCTTTATTCATGGAAATGAAAACCAAATTACTCGATTTCTTTTCAGTTTGAGAAAAACTCATATAATTATTTACTTGTATTAATGAAGAAACCGAATTCTCATAGGAAGATGATGTGGCTGGTATGTTCAGAATAAGACGTAGTAATTTTGTTATTTCTGCCAGAATTTGGTTTCTTTCAAGTTCTTATATTATGTATGCGACATCTTGGATGCTTGACGCTTACTTTGCAAAATCTGAAAAATAAGCTTGATATCAGATCGCATTTCAATCCATCCAAATCCAACAAGTTTTACAAGCATCCAAAGATGAAAGCGGCGCTTCAATCGGATTTTTTTTCATAAGCATGAAAAAGCTTCAGATTCAACAATTAAGCCAATCTGAATTATTTAATTCTTTTAAATCCTTCTCAACGTGATCAATAACTTCATCCAAAATGCTTGTAAACAAAGTTCTTAAAACAGTTTCTGGATCTTGATGTCAACCGTCATTAAAATTCTTCAAACTTGTCATTCTTGATATAAAAAATTGCTTTTTGAAGTTCTCAACTTCACATATTCACTTCGAAAGAACAAGTGATTTTTTAAAGAATCGTAAACAGAATTTATGAGTCACTCAATATGGCTTCAAAAGCCGGTAATAAAAATTCAAACTGAAAATCTTCTAGAATTGAAATGGATCCTTTTGCTTTCGCTAATTCTGAAGCACTCCGTTTTCTAGTATTGTTGAAAATAGCTAAAACAAAATACTGTAATTTTGTCGAACAAAATGGATATTATAAAAATGAATAATTCCAATGTGTCTCAGATAACATTGCAAGTTGTCTTCCAACGTTTTCATCCAGAAGTTCTATTCAAGCCGTCGACTTTGAGAAAAAGTTGAAATTCCTTTTGAAGTTTGAAAGAGAAGTCGACATTCCCAAATACCGGTAGCTGATTGAGAGAAGAGCGAATTAAGTGAGCGCGATTAATAATGTACAAATATAACTTTTGCAACAAAATTCTCGTTTGCTTTTCGTTCAAATGCCAAGCCATCACCCTCGCTCCGTCATAAATTTGATTGCTAATATTTTTGCCACAGTTGAATTCATTAAAAAATGTTCCTCTCAACAATGCAGCGCTTCTATCTTTACTGGCATCGACATTTTTCCCCCAAACATTTCTTGAATCTTTCCTTCAACAAATCGCAAAACGCGTGACAATTGAGATTTAATTCGAAGATCTCTCGTCTCAATCAATCATAACAGCCACAAATGATATTTTTTCCGATCATTGCCTTAATTTCGCCTTCAATTGTCTCAAATATATGATCTCGTTATGAATACCACCGGAAATTCCAGAAAATACGCAGTTGACATTTTCTTCGCGAAATCTAAATATGATCTTAAACAATCACCGTTTTCAGCTGCTGCTTCACTGCTGCCTCAGAAAATGACCGTTATTGTTTGATTTCTCTGTTTCATCGTGTCCTCGAAACGATAATTCTTGCCAGACCAAATTGTTAAGATTGATTTTCCTCTAATGTTTTATTATGCAACTAAAACTAAGATACTTTCCAGTGATCGATCGCTGTATCAATTCGATGTCGGCCAAAATAATTGTGTATTTTGGAAGCAATCCATCTTTTATACAAGTTTCATTAAAGACGATTAATAAGGTATTGCGAATAAGATTTTTTTTTAGTTGAAGTGTTTTGGCGGCATAAAGTGTGTAAAAATGTTTAAAATTTTCAATACATCCGAGCGTTTTCGACTATTCTATTAGCCATTATCAAGGATGCTTTTACTGTTTATTTTTAACTGAATGTGTAAATTTTTTATATATGTTTCTAGAGTGGTGGGATTTTTTTCTAAACACTGTCAGTGCATTGTGGCTTTGTTCAGAGTTAATTTTATTGAATGGTGGTTTTTCCTTTTTATTATTAGTGCTTCCATTATTGTTATGTTTTTACAAGTAGATTAATATAATATACTTGTATCATATATATATATATATATATATATATATATATATATATATATATATATATATATATATATATAACTGTATATATATAACTGTATATATATATATATATAACTGTACTTTCTAGCTACACTGATGAGCTGTGAAACAGTGAAACAGTCTGTCTGTGGATGACAAAAATATTGGCTCCTGAAAAATTAATTTCGGTTGAGCTCTCTGGTTTGAGGTATGAATTTGTAAACAGTGACTATTTAAGCTAATATTGCACGACTCTTCGGCAGAATTGAGTCAATGTCAGTCACTGTGTGTTCATCTAAATCTAAAAATAAACACGCTAAAATTCACTTTCAAAAGTAAGCGGCGGCTTAGTAAGAGAAGTTCTGACTTACGCAAATTCAGTCGGGTTTCGATCCTAGCTAGAGGCAACCGGGCGTCTAGCCACACTGATGAGCTGTGAAACAGCGAAACAGTCTGTCTGGGGATGACAATATATATATATATATATATATATATATATATATATATATATATATATATATATATATATGAGTGGACAAGTCAACACCCAGAGGCGATAAACAGTTTCATGCTAAAAGACAATGGTCAGGCCAAAAGAATATACAATACGCATCTGCGCCGTCTCCACTGAGCAGAGGGAATTGCTGTAACCGTCTGAGATACCCGATCAGGCAAGGGTGAATATTGCCTTTTAAGCGAAATCCCTCCTGTCATAGACCCTCGAAATTTTCATATTTACTCAGATGTAAACAAAACAATTTTCTAAAGAACCAATGCATTTTTATTTAATAATCCGACATAGCTTATCACTTTAAACCTTATGTTTAGTAGACACCCACATTTGAGTAGACGCTCCTTTTATTTATTTAACAGTATATTTATTTATTTGCGTCTACTGGCCTGAATATTCCAGAAATGTCGTTGAAGAAAAATATGCGCTATGCCGCTGTAGCAACATTATTTTGATAGCTGGGTATATATTCATGAGTGAATTAACTGCATTAACCTCCATCGTCTTCTATATTCTGCCTCACATCAAAACCTAGGCGATCATGGCTCTCCACAACTCGTGCGACTTTTATCATTATTCTCTTTTTGCTAACCAGTTCCGCCATCCATTCACACAAGCTCGTCAGGTAAGTAGCTCGCCAGGTAAGTAGCTCGCTACCTTTCTCTTTCTCGTTTGCTCTGAATATGCCCCGTGGGGGGTTAAGTTTTCCAAGCCCTCCTGCCTAAATATGTGTCCAGGGCATTTCAGCTGTCTTTTCCTGATGCTGAGTAGAAACGTTCTTTCTGATATCATTCTCTTTGAGACTTCCTTGTTACTTGCTCGCTCCATCCATAGATAACTAAATGCTTTTGGCATACTAAGGTCACTCAACATATTATGTCTATCAATTAAGGGCGCGTCACCGTAACGCAAGGGTTTTACGCTTGCCTTGCGAAACATTAACATTGTAGCATATTCCTTCTTCACAGGAAGCCTCGCAATTGTAGCCTTTCGATGTACAAGGCTTATTTTAAAAGCCCAATATATTTCTAAAGAATTTGTTCCTCACTGGTGTCACTCATTCATAGCCTTAGCAGATGCACTTGCATACACACTAATTAGAAAGTTTTATTCAGAAAGCATTTTGAGATCTGTCTATATCTCTGAGATGAGGTATTATGATTATTTACATTATTTATATTATTCGGACTGTTATCCTCATCTGCAGTGCCATATTCACAACGTTTCGGCCGTTGTACACATAGCCCAGTGGATAAAGACGTTGGTTAGATCCAATGACTAGACCCAAAGAATTGTAAGTTCAATACCAGGCTACAGCAGCGGTGAATCAAAAACGTGTAGAGTTGAGTTAAAGGGGGATGACTGAGACATCCAGAAGAGGCATGGCACGTGGAACTAGGACAATCTACCCTGGTGGACGAAATAAAGTGTTCGGTTCGAAATTGCAGTCACCTGAAGAAGGCTGGGGGTTACAACGGTCGAAATGTTGCGAATATGACAATGAAGATGAGGATAACAGTCCGAATAATGCAAATAAGCATTTGGAGAATTTTATAAATTCACACGTGATTATGTGATTATCGTCATCTAATATAT
Organism: Acanthosepion esculentum; assembly: GCA_964036315.1. NCBI lineage: Eukaryota > Metazoa > Mollusca > Cephalopoda > Sepiida > Sepiidae > Acanthosepion > Acanthosepion esculentum. The sequence continues at coordinate 13,171 of CAXIWW010000895.1, read as the reverse complement.
GGGTAAAAAGCAGGAAAGACCGAGTTCTATAACCTTAGATGGCAACTACCGCTGAAAGAAATGACAACCTACCTCGTCAGTCATGTATCGAAAGATACATGACCGCTTAAGCGTGTATCCCGTATAGTACTTAACTGACTGACTGAATATAGTCCTCTCTCTCTCTCTCTCTCTCTATCTATCTATCTCTCTCTGGTCTTCTATACCGCTCTCTCTTTCTGTCTCTCTCACTCTCACACATGCATGTATTGAAATAGGTAAAAAGGTCAGTTTACAAACTATTTGCAGGTGTTCTGTATTCAGGCCTCACTGGTTACGACATGATCATCTACTTGTTCCAGGTTAAGTTGGGTTTAGCGAAGAATTGTTCACAGGCGCGTGCGTACACAAACATATTGAACCTCATAAACACTGAAGAAAAAAAGGCAAACCATTTTTTCCGCCTTCTCCTCCCTCCGACAAGTTATATTCTGGGTCGTGTCTTTTGACATATTGCCAACGTAACCAGTTGGCTTGTGTGTGTTGAAGAAACAAAACATCGTCTTCTTCTCATTAAGGAATTTCACTCCTCGTCAACTTGCAGACACCGACAACTTTGCCGTTTGTAGCACGAACGCGTTTCTTAACATTGTATTTTTTTCTTCTGCCTACCACAATTGTTCCCTTTTATTATTTTTTTTCACTGTGTATCTTGTTTTATTTATTTATTTTATTTTATTTTTGCAGAAAGAGCGGCTTCCTTTTTCGGCTGGCACGATAAAGGAGCGTTGGGTGAGGTTTTTTAAAAAAAGTGCCAGTCGGCAGAAATGGATACCGCGGCATTATTGACTTTAATCGCATTACTTATGCTTGGTTGGAACGATAAGAGAAATTTTCAGGCTGCTTTTATTTACAGAGATCTACGTTGTCTGATTGTCCGTTGAAATAAAAGTCAGATACGGAAAGAATTATCGTTTGCATAATACACGTGTATATATATATATATATATATATATATATATATATATATATATATATATGTATATGTGTGTGTGTGTGTCTGTGTGTTTAATTATAAATATCTTGTGAATTCTGATTACTTATCCTTCCACAAATATATATATATATATGTGTGTGTGTGTGTGTTTTAAAATTTTGACTGCAACTCTTATTTTATGTGTGTTTCATTAAAAATGGTGGTTAAGGAATATACTGCCAATTTTTCTTTTTTATTGAACCGGAGTAGATATTTATCCCTTGCTTCCTGTTCAGGATTGGTTTTCCGGTTCCTTCTAAAGTCTACTTCAAATCTATACTTTTAACGTCTCCGCCTAAAACTCTGAACTTCTATTTACTATTTATTTACATTTTTTCTCAGTCGTAGTAGACAGGTTTGCATGTCACCCGGTTCACACTCCTCCTCAGTCTTTTGAGCAGGTGTAGAGTTTTATTCCTTGTTTCCTGTTTAGGACTGGTTTTCCGGTGTCCTCTAAAGTCTTTTACTTGTCTTTCAGTTCCAGTGTCTCCTTGCATTTTAGTGTCATTGTCACCTATAAGCCTCTAACTCCAGTGGCTCTTTGGTCTTGTACAGGGTAAAAATCATTGCACATCATTGCATTTATTTACACTACTTACATTTTTAGGACTGTTGTCTTCATGAAGTTTCGGATGTTGGACGCTCCGGCCTTCTTCTGGTGATATACGTTTATTTAGTCCACTAGGGTATATTGTTCTAGTTCCACGTGCCATGACTTTTCTGGATACCTCAGTCTCAGTTATCTCCCTTTAGTAACTCAACTCCCTAAATTTTTGTTTACCTCTGCATCAGGATGACCCTTAAGAGATGTTCCACACTTCACAGGCACCTCTTCCGATTAAGACTTCCCATAGAGGAGAACATAATTAAGGACTGTGTGTACGACATCCTATGCAGCTATGGCAGGAAATATAATGGAGAAACAAACCACCCACTTAAGATAAGTCTGCAGGAACACCGTAAAGCTGTAACACGAGTGAGAATATCAAAAACAGACATGGCTGACCATATATGGAAGGGAAAAGGAGATCACCGCCCTCTGTGGGAGGAGGTTGAAATAATAGCGTCTATCACTGGAAAGTACGAAATCTTAAAGAATCAGCGTATATGCTAGACCACAAACGTTATGGGATCCAGTAATACAGAGTGCTAGAGAAAAAACGGCAATAGCAATTTTCAATATGAGCTCTGGTTAAAAGGTTACCGAAACATTAAGTTTATAAGTCCCAAAGATTCATTCACTGATGTTCCCAAGGACACATGCATAAAAGAGTTGGTTGAAGTAATCCAGTGACTTGACTCAAAGTTCAATACCTGGCCACAAATAGGCGAACAAAATCTTGGAGAGAAATAACTAAAATTAAGACGCGTTGAACTAGAATAATCTACTCCAGTGGACTAAATAAAGGGTTCACTTCACCTGAAGAAACTCAGTCTGTACAACGGCTGAAACGTCGTAAACATGACAATAAAGATAAGGACGACAATAATGTCCGAGTAATGTAAATAATGTAAAAAATACTACGTCTCAGAAATATAGACAGATCATTGCAATTTCATTTATCTTGTGTTCATACGAGTTTTTTTTTTTTTTGTGAGGACTGAGTGCGTTGGCTAAACTGTGCATAGTATTGTTTTTGTTAGGTGATTTCAGTTAATACTTCAGGCATTTCCATGATAGGAGGCATTGCTTTTTGCTACTGTGTATCAATAAATTATTGTTTCCTTTATATAATGTATTGGGTGATAAGAATTTTGGTAGTGGTGTCTGTATGCTGTGCCAGGAAGAAAAAATAGCAATAGTAACATATCCAGGTCAAGAAAAGCTGTGAGTCTATGTGTGTGTTCAAATCAAAAGTATCGGTACTGGTGCTATGAAAAAACTACAAAACATATGAATTCGGCCTTTAATCTCCTTCGAAGAGGCCCCTTTCTAAAGCCACAAACGATATCTAGAGAATATGGTGGTTGTCGGACCTGCGGAATGTTGTATTTGGATGAAAACTGCTACACAAGCCATATATACTCATAGAACCTCTCATGGTATAACGATAACACTCTACACACTTTCGTTTCAAACAACGGAATTGAGGGTAAAGGTTATAACTTAGAGTTCATGGTCAGTTGTGCCATGCGACTTCACTCTGCGTACTCGGTTACTAATAGCAACAGTCCCGTTATTTTTTTTTATCTGACCTCAGAGTTTCGTAGAGTGTCCGTCAGAATGTTGAAAGTAACATCAATAAGCCAAGTGGAAAATTTTATATTTGTATTGATCTTATATATATTATTAAAAATTGTGTATTTCTGCATCAATCCATCTTTTATGCAAGTTTCGTTGAGTTTTTTATATAATTTCTCATGTGTTCGTATGATTTTTTTTTCTTTTCATGACATAAATTATATAAAAATTGACGGAATATTTTCCAAGCTATTTCTGCTAGTTATATGCATAAAACAATCTTCCATATATTCAATTAAAAGTAAAATAAAATTCATCATTGATAATGAATAAATGTATAGCCGAAAGCTTTTGGATAATATTCGGACAATTTTTATATGATTTATGTACTGAAAAGAAAAAAAAACATAACACATGATAAATTCTGTCTATATCTCTGAGACGAGGTATTATGATTACTTAAATTATTTACATTATTCTGACTGTTATAAATAACAAATGAAATCTACAACAGCGGGGATATACCGGAAGACCTCAGCAGATCTATCTTCATAGCTATGCCTAAGAAACCAGGCGCAAACGAATGCGAACTCTAACGAACAATAAGCCTAATGAGCCACGTGACAAAACTCATCATCCGTATTCTGTTGAATAGATCGCGAAGCAGAATCAGGCCAGAGATAGGACAAGAACGGTGCGGGTTCGTTAAAAACACCGGAACAAGGAACGCCATATTCGTTTTCAGAATGTTATCGGAAAGAGCGATACAGAGGCAGAAGGACGTGTACCTATGTTTCATAGACTATGCAAAGACCTTCGACAAAGTTCGCCACAAGGATCTGATGGAACTGCTCAGCAACTTTGATATATTTGGGAAAGATATCAGAATAATCTAGAACCTATACTGGCAGCAAACAGCATGCATGCGCATAGGGAACGAGTCCAGTGAATATACAAAAATAGAAAGGGTTGTAAGGAAAGGATGCATCTTCTCACCCGACTTCTTCAAACTATACATCGAGGCATTTCTGGGAGAATTGGAAATACTACCGGGATTTAGCATTGGCGGCCGCAGCCTTAACAACATAAGATACGACACAGTATTGATATCAGACATGGAAAAGAAATTACAAAGTCTCCGAAAGAAGGTAGCGATGGAGAGTAAGAAGAAAGAACTAAACATAAACTATAAAAGACAGAATGCATGGACATCAGTAAGAGGAAGAGCCTGAAATGCGATTTTTAGGTCGGGAACACTAGAATCAAGCAGACGCGGAAGCTTAAATATCTGGGAAGCGTCTTGACAGAGGATGGTAAGTGCGACACTGAGATCCGGAGACGTATTGGGATGGCCAAGGATACATCAATAAAGCTGAGCAGAGTATTGTCAGACAGGAGGATTTCTTTGGTAACAAAGAAATGAATACTGAACTGTTATGTGACATCTATGTTATGTGACAGCCTATGTTGGACGATTTCCTCAAAGATGAAGAAGACACCCGAGGAAACGGAGATGTGGTTCTACAGAATGATGCTAAGGATATCATGGACCAAGCGTGTCCGCAAAATTGAGGTCTTAGAGAGGTTTCAAACAAGGAGAAGGCTTATACTTAACACTAGGAAGAGGCATCTGAAGTTTCTGGGACACATAATGAGGAAGGAGGGACTGAAAAATCTGATACTCACCGGTCGAATAGAGGGAAAGAGAGACAAGGGAAATCAGCGCGTGACATACCAGACGAGCTTGAGCAGGTGGATGACAGAACGTGGTATAGGAAGGAAGCAGAGAGAAGGAACTTATTGAGAGTTGCAAGGGATAGAGGGAGGTGGGGAGCCATGATCACCTACGTCCTGAAATGACATGTCACATAGAAAGAAATATCCTCATCGTCATTGCCATATCCACAGCGTTTCGGCCGATGTACTCTCCAGCCTTCTGCAGGTGAGTGGAATATCGAACCAAACCCTTTATTTCGTCCATCGGAATATATTGTTCTAGTTCCTCGTGCCATGCCTCCACTGGTGTTTATTCTTCGAGGAGATAAGGCTCAGTGGATAAAGACGTTGGTTAGATCAAGTGACGAGACAAAAAGAGTTATGCTACAACAATGGTGAACCAAAACTTGGAGAATTGAGTTAAAGTGAAATAAATGAGACATCCGGAAGAAGGCCTCGGCGTACAACGGCAGAAACGCTGTGAATATATATATATATATATATATATATATATATATATATATATATATATATATATATATATATTGTTAAGGGGTCTCCTCTTTTCACACAAATGGACTCACCCAAGGTATACATATACTACTACCAGTGACTACTCTAACAGTCAAGGAGTCGACACTGAACGACAGAAGAGTAGTAGAGTTCAGTAGTAGTAGAGTAAGTCACATACAGAGACGGCGTCAATCGTCACAGTTAGCGAGCACGTAGACTCAGTAAGGAGTCATCCGCGATACTTCAATACCAAGACTGTATATATATTATTGCTACTAACCCGCATTCCTGGATCTACTAACCCGTATTACCAGTTTGTATTATTACGTTAATACATTTATTTTCCTTATCCATTCCTGGCGTTTGTTATTCATTGATATCGGATTCATCCCGGAATAGACAACATATATAAAGACATGGAATATTTACAAGACCGACCTTTCTGCTACCGCTGTTTCTACCAATCAGGTATCATCAGCCAGGAAAATGTATATACATATTCAAAGCAGTCTTTATATGCCTATCAACATAAGAATTCGCGCCATAAGTACCAATACAAACATTTCAGTATTTGGGTACTAACCTTGGTATAGTGCGAAGGATGCGAAAAGAGTTAGATGAATCTAATCGTGATTATGAAGGTGTTTGGGGTGATCACTGGTGATGGCGACATTATGCCTCGATTCATGTCCCCACAGAGCTTCAGGCCTACGTAAAGCGTCCTGAGGAGGTAGTGCTGACCGGGGTCAAGAGGGTGTCTGCTGTAAGACCCTGTATCTGACAACTGCACTCTACATCATGCCACACAAGCAGGAGAAACCAGTCATGGCCGTCAGACAATTTCTGCAACCACATCATCACTTTCATCTTGCCACCTAACTCACCCGACTGCAAACTCCTTTATTATTATGTGTGAAGTGCAGTTGAGCGAAAGATTGATAAACTCTTTGTAAGACCAAAGAGAAACTGAAGGCATTCACCAAGGTGACCGGTCCAGAAGAGTTGCAGGAGATTCCGAAATTGTCTGGAGGCCGTGGTGGAAGCCAATGGCTATTTTATTGAAGAAAATTACTCTTTGGTATATCAAGATATTTTTGTGTAATTTTGATAAATATATCTGTTAAAATGAGATGTCAGTGCTATTTTGATTTTTACGTAGTTTAGACGATAATGTATCTATCGCACCCTGTATGTGAGATAACGATAGTATATTATTGTATTATAAATCAAATAAGGGGTCTATAAGAACAGTGTTCGGTGTAAAATAAATAAAATATATAAATAGAGCCAATATCAGATACCAAATTCTATATTGGGTATCTTGTCCCTATAGCTGCATGAAGATTGTGAGACAGCCTTATAGCAAACCGGGGGTCCAAATGAAAAGCTAACTCGCAGAAAAACAAACATATTTGTGTATCGTTTGTTTTCTTGTATTTAGAATACCAGGATGCAGACAAAAGAATTCTACTTACCACGAAGACACCAACTTGGTTCTTGGTAATGACGAAAGTCCTTGAACAGCATAATACGGTATGAACTTCAGATAATGTATCCTCAAGTTCGAGCAAAATACTGAATATCTAAACCGAAAGCTGGAAAAATATAATTAAAAATTAAAAAGACAAACCTTGTGGGTTCTTTTTAATTAAATTAATTTTGATTAATACATACAGGAATCCCTCGATTAGTGTGCTCATGCGTAATCAGTAACTATAAAAAATCAATTATCAATTACAATGGTTAAACTGAAGAATACTTTTTCGTTCTAATCGAGTATTATGTATGCACTGATCGAATTTTGATATTTCAAAATTTTAGCCCAATCATTGAAAACGCATTAATCAAATCTGCATCAATCAAGAGATGTCTGTACACACACAAACACACACACACACACACACACACACACACACACACACACACACACACACACACACATATATATATATATATATATATATATATATATATATAAATATAAAAGTGGACATGGAAGTCAGCACTTAGAGGCGACAGTCTGTTTCATGCTAGTGCAATCGTCAGGCGCCTGACGATTGCACTAGCATGAAACAGACTGTCGCCTCTAAGTGCTGACTTCCATGTCCACTTTTATATTTACACACGCTCTATCTCTGATATTGAGCACTTTACCCCATAAATATAGCACACTTTAAGACTATATTTCTGCATATATATATATATATATATATATATATATATATATATATATATATATATATATATATATATATATATATATGTTCCAAGTTTTCTTTTCTCATTATGTATCCTAGAAATTTCAACTGTCTCTTTCTGAACGAACTATTTGATTGTTTGTTTATTTTTCCTCCCATTATTCTTTCGTGAAGAACATTTTGATTTTTTTCTTTTTTAATTGTTTCGAATTTTAAATTGTCGGCAACTCAAACGGCTCACTCGCCCGACTCTGTTGGGTAACAGAAGTTTGGTCAGCAATCCTATAGGATCCCAAAATAAGGAAAAATGTTGATGAGTCAACGGCCAGCTAAATAGTTTTGATATGTATATAGAATAACCGTGGATAAAACAACGTGAAACAACCTCACAATGAATACTAATAAAAAAAATCATATTAATTTTCTTGATATTATAAACATCAGAACGATTTTCCTCATCATTGTTTCTATTATTCTAACATTTCGGGCTTAGTACCAGCCTTCTTCAGGTGTCGAATAATGGTAATAGAATTTTGAAGTGAATTTAATCTATTGCTTTCGTTTCTCTGTCTCGTCAGTCAACAATATTCCTCGACAAAACCTTTCTTTCTCTCATCCCACTTGTTCTAATTTTGAATAAAAAAAATGTCTTTCATTTTACAAATGTTTACATTTTATTTCATGAAGAGGTTTATCCCGTGTTTCCTGTTTAGGATTGGGTTTCCGGTTCCTTTTAAAATCTGCTCCATCTCTGTACTCCTAACGTCTGCACCTAAACTCTGAAATTTTGTTCTCTGTTTATTTTTTGTCTTCTTCACCAATAGTTATAGATAGGTTCATACCCCTCCCCGTTTTTGAAAAGGAGTAGATATTTATCCCTTGTTTCCTGTATAGGATTGGGTTTCCGGTTCCTTCTAACGTCTGCTTCAGCTCTGTCTTCCTAACGTCTGTGGACCTAAAATTATAAAGAAAAACATTTTACATTGAAGGGATTTATATTTACAAGGGAAGAATTATTTTGAAAAATAATCATTTGTTGCGTAAAATAAATGTTTTTACATTATGCTTAGGTTTTAATTGATGTATCAATGTAAGAATCCGCCATCTTCAATAGTCGAACATCAAATTTTATACTTTGAATGTCAAAATCTTGATAGACAATGTTTGAATGGGAAATAGCAGACATATTTCGTGTCTCCAGGTCATTCCCTTATTTTGGGAGCCGAGAACTTTTCAGCGCTCACTTTAGACTATATTTTGCCATATAAATTCCGGAAAAATATACAAATATATTGTTTTCTGCAATATTTTCTAGGAAACGCTATAACTATAATTATATCGAAGGAAACATTAATTTGTTGGGAGACGCATAAAAAAAAAATTTTAAATTATAAAAATGTCAAAACAAGTGTTAAAATAAATTCAAGTGATTCTTGGTTTACTTTTTTAATTTTTTTTTTAAATCACTGAGCTCAATGAAGAAGGAATTTAGACAATTGGAGATTTCTCGTGATTCAAATATAAAATCTTGAGGAAAATTAATAAATATAATCAAATAAAAGAAAAGAATTTAATTTAATTTTGTTTTCTTAACAAATTTTGATTTGTTAATTAAGTTTTCCATATTTGCCTGATTAATTAAGGCTTAATTATGTTACTTGATTGGCATTCGATTAGCTGATTACATCCGATCGCTAAATATAAAAGGAACAATCTGAACTCCAGGTACCAACACCACACCACATCAATAATGTACTCTGAATCGGTCACTTCAATATTTTATTTTTATTCCCCCCACCACCAAAGTTGTTTTTGATTTTTTGGGGGTTTTTTTTTCAAATGTGGAGGAAGCAGATGAATTTGTTTGGAGATTTTTTTTTTCAATTCTTTCCGAAATATTAGAAAAAAAGAAAAGAATTTAATTGAATGAAACGAAAACTAATATTGTCCTACATTTTTTTTTTTTTTTGCTTTGTTTGTTTTCTGTTTTTTTGTTTTTTTTCGAAATGTGTGTCCGGTCGATTTTTTCCGAAGTCAGAGATTCACTGACAACCGACAGAAATAAATCCAGCCGTTTGACATCGTTCCTTGGAAAAAGGCAATCGCAAAGATTTTATGGAAAAACATCCGACAATAAAATATAAATTTCTTTTTCGGCCTCACTATTGTCATCGGGGATAAATTAAGATCATTTTTACCAAGTTACTTTTAACTAAATGAAATAGCTGCCTCCATATTATAGTGCCCCCCACACACACATATATATATATATATATATATATATATATATATATATATATATATATACATATATATATATATATATATATATATATATATATATATATATATATATATATATATACTAGCAGCCATACGCAGCGAGTCGATCAGAAAAAGCGTTCAATTAGAATGGAACAAAAACAGCATCATGTTTAGATGTAACAGAGTCCGTCTTCTTCAATTACTTTAAAGTACTTTCATTAAAAGCATCTTGAATTAATGCAGTTACTGATATAACAGAAGTTGTCTGTATTTATTCAATCGAAGTTACCCGAGGACCTGAAGGGGTAAAACAGGCAACAGGAAGACCCACTTCAGACCACAATTATTTTGGGGTTTTTGAAATACAATCTGTCAGTGTGCTACCAAGAATGTAAAAGAGGATACATTTATAAAGCAATTGTTAAGTTTGATGAAAATTGATTGAAAGATCAACGAAAAATAAAAAAGAAATCATTAAAAGTCGCCATTTTTCGCTATTTACGCGGATTTTCACTATATGGGTGAACTCAGTTATCAAGTTAAATGATTTTTAAACAATCAACTTATTGTAGGCTATAATTGAGTGAAGTTTGTATTAGATTGATGGAAAATTGAGGGAGCTTTTAGTTTTAAAAATAGTTGAAATCGATTTATGTTGAAATCGATTTTTTCACGGTTTTTCGCTAAACGCAGTGGCGTAGAAATAAAAATGAGATATTGTTAAGCTGGTCATGATATAAGTAACCTACATACCGAACGAAAATCGGAGGAAAAAGGTTGAATTTGGCGATTTTGATCGGCTTTATCGATTATTGATTTTTTTTTTTAATTATCGATTTTTTACACTAAGAACCTATCTCTTACATGGTACCATGTATTTGTCAAGTTTGGTCAAAATCGGTTAGATGGCTCTCGAGTGAAAAAGTATCACGCAGAAAGAAAGACAGACACAGAGAAAGAGACATTCTCTGCTTTATATATATATATATATATATGTGTGTGTGTGTGTGTGTGTGTGTGTGTGTGTGTGTGTGTGTGCATGCATGTTTGGTGAAATAATATGGACAAGTTCTGTCTATAAATTTTTCAAATTTCCAAATTAGTTGCTTTATGTTGACGGTAAATTTTCAAAATTTAATATTTGTTTTTTATGTTATATTACTCGGACAAGAATATAAATTTGAAAAATTTTATAAAAAAAATTGATAGATAAGACTTGGCCATATTATTTATCCAAACATATATATATATATGCATACATACATACATACATATATATATATTATATATATATATATATATATATATATATATATATATATATATATTATATATATATATATATATATATATATATAGTCTATGCGCGACCAAACCCAAAGACCCCAACTTTTGCACAAGCTGGTGATGATTATAACATATCTCAGCGGTTGAATAAGTGGATGAAGAGGGCTACAGAAGGCCCCCATCGAAATTATAACGGTGTAAGCGACAGTCCGTTGCAGTTTCATAACTGGATTCTACATATCTCATTTCATATGTGCCGCAGACGAAGTTTATGAAATCCATTGTGTGTGCTCTTCATGGCAAGTTGAGGCCCACCTTAAATAAATTCATGCTATCAGCACTTTTTTCTACTCTTTTTTCTTTCACATCCAACCAACTTTTGCAACACTTTCATCACTAAAAAAATGGGAATTACTATGTGACTAACACCAAAGTCCTGGAAAGAGACAACAGTCAAAGCATCGAATAGTCTTCGGTAGCCATGACATGTAGCAAACATGGAAGCATATACATATATATAATAAATTACTAGAAGTGTTCCTCACAATACATTTGGGAAACTTGCAGAAACTTTAAAAAAGATGTCTTTGAACATAAAAGGTAACTTACATTCAACATTTTATCAAATGCATTCGTTATACATAGACACAAATTCAACCACAACTTTGATCTAAAAAATGCCACACTTATCAAAAGTGAAAAATAACTTACTTCGAAGGGAAATCTTCGAGGGTGCCGCAATCGAATCTTACCAAAATATAAATCTACGTACCGGATTTTTTTCCAATATCCTTATTCCTAAAAGAACTACTACTTTCCCTAAGCCAAGATACACGACTACAAAAATGTTACAAAATTAAAAGAAAACGTTTAAACTCATGATCATGTATTATTCAAAATAGATAACGCATAAATTAATCACAAACTGAAATAATTCAAATACCAACTTGCTGAAAATTGCACCCCCAAATTTTTTTCCAAAACATCACTTATTCCCTTCCGATTATTAAACTTATTTCTTGAATTGTATCACTTCGCATTTCCCATCGTTCACCTGAGGTTTTCAGCTAACCTGATGAATATTCATGAGCGTTCCTAACTCAAGAATTTTGAAAAACCAATAACATTTTTGCTCCTGTATAAAATACTTGCTACAAAATAAAATCCTTGCATTTGCCTTGATAAGGTCCCACAGGGAACGAAACGCGTCGACTAAGAAAAGTTTTCCTTTCCTTTCTATTCAGTAAATATATAAAAATTGAAAGGGTGCAAGACAAGGATGTGCCTTCTCCCCGGACCACCTACGCAACAAGGCGATTATGAAAGAATCGCAAGTCCAACCATGATTCATTTTTCGGCGGCCACAATTTTAACATGCAGATAACACATAATGATAGCAGGTACAAAAAATAAACTAAAATAACTTTAACAGAAGTGAGAAGAAAGGACGAAACATGAAGAGCAAGAAGACAGAATGCATGCTTGTTAGCAAAAAGGAGTAGCACAATATGAAAATTACAAATTGGAGATGCCAACATCAGACAAGTACAACAAATTAAATATCCAAATCCGAAGGCTAATTGGGTTAGCGAAAGATGCCTTCCCAAACCTAAGCAAAGAAAAAGAAAAATTTCGTTAGAAACAAAGGAGTACTGAACTGTCCTCCTATATGGCAGTGAATTCTGGTCGATCTCCTCACAGATGAATAAGAGACTTCAAGTAACAGAAGGAAGCAATGAGCCAAATATGTGAGCAAGGACGAAGTTTTAGAGAAGATAAAAAGAAAAAAGGGAACTTAACATCAAGTGACAGTTGAAATTTCTAGGATACATAAAAAGAAACGAAGGCTTGGAAAATCTGATACTCACAGGATAGATTAAAAGGCAAGAGGGACAGTTGCAAACAACGCATTACCTCCCTAGTGAGCTTAAGTAAATGAATGGCTGAACAAGGTTTAGGAGAGATAAAGAAAGGACAAAATTTATTTAAAATTTA
>CAXIWW010000893.1:5000-25000 GCA_964036315.1 Acanthosepion esculentum | reverse complement strand
GTGAACTTGTCACAGCGGTGAACATTTATTTTTCTGTAAGATTGAATCGATTTTGAATGCGCAGTTCGTTCTCGACTTCCATGGACAGTAAACTGTTACATGTAGCCAATTCAATCTGAATTGAAGAGACCTTGTTGCCAATCTATTACTGCTCTCAAATCCATAAAGTCTAGGTACGATAGTGTAGTGTTCTCCGAATAATTTCCATGAAAATATTTAGAAAGAAGTCACAGGGAAGTTAAATTACGGTGGTAGGAATGTAACTGAAGCCGAGACGCCAGGTCAGGGAAAATAATATTGCTAATTCTTCTTTTGATTTTATAAAGAATCTCAAGCTATACAGCTGGTGTACCGGGACATATGTGGCAGCAATATCCAAAGCATGGACGAATGGTAGACAAATAAATATGTAAGATAGATTCAGATGAGAAGAACTGTCATTCTTTTTCAGTTTTTTTTATTATTAACCTATCATTTAAAACTGATTCTTTTTAACTGCTACCTTGGAACGCTTTAAATAATTTAAATAAATAAGTAATTTCAATAATTGTCCGTATATTGAGTATTAATGGGAGTCAGTATTATGAGATTGTGTTTTTGTTAACGCGAGGCGTTTGATACCTGCAGTAGTTTTTCAATCAACGAGTGCTCGCACATGTAGTAATAATTGGTGGATTACATCCGAGACATTAAATCTCTTTAATTCTCCAGCGATCTTTTCACTATCTTCGTTGTTTTCATGAATGTCGTCTTCCCGGTGACTCTAAATCTTCACAACATTTACATTCCAGTCTTTTTTTTTTCACGCTCTTGTGTCTGACATCTGAGGTAAAGAGGTAGCAAATCTCCTCAATCTTCTAGTACTGTCACAAAACACAACCCACCTAGATGAGATCTGTGTTGTAGATGTAAGCATGCAATATGCTTTTGCTTTCACGACCAATCGTGAAAGTCGTGAGTTCTTTTTAAACGCACTAATGGAGTAACTGTCAGTGTGATACATGTGTGAGTGCAACTTATTGATTTTCCGAACCTATATTTTCTACAACAACCCAAGTCGACAAAGATAAGCTGATTAAACGCCAACCCAGTGCACCTGCTTTAGAGTAGCTATATAATTAAGTCTGCAGCCAAATGATGAAACAAACTTTTCTATTTTACGCAATAATTATTTTCCAACATAATTTCCTTCTTTATATACTTAGCCCAATAGTTCTTCATAAACTTAGGAAAGGAGTGACATGTTAATTTTAACACCTACAAAACGAAACTTCTTACTAGTAAACATCTGAAAGACCCTTTTCTGCCTCCCATCAACAGGCAGGCGCTAGCCTCCATGGCAGTGACTCTTTGCGTCTTCTCGTTCTAACATTGTCAGATGATGTGACGTGGAAAGACCATATTGAATCCATTACGAGGTCTGCTGCTAAGAAATTTGGGTTCTTTTTTTCACGCTTGAAAGTATCTTTCATATTTATGTCAACCATTCGTCCATGGTTTGGGTATAGCTGCTCCCGCTGTATATTTAGAGATTCATGATAAATTTCAAAGAAGCATCAGCAATATCATTGGTCCTGATCTGGCATCTCGGCTTCAGTCACTTTCCCACTGACGTAATGTAGATTCCCTGTGCCTCTTATATAAATACTTTCATGGTAATTGTTCTAATGAGCTCTCGTCTGTGCTGTTTTATTCCCCCCCCCCACAGATATGAATTGTACAAATGGGGATTAGTTAGGTTTTTCATAGAGACTTTGAGGTATATGGTGGTTGGAGTAAAAATAACAAGTAAAAATGCGTTGCTTTGGTATTAGGAATATTGTTGTATATGTGTGTCAGTGATTGTGGCTAGATAAGTTGCAGTTTATGACAGAAGACCTTCCTTTTCCACATCCTTCTTTTTGGCCTTGTGTCACATTTTGTATTTTCACAAATAAATATCGCTCTTGTATGTGTTACCCAAGAGGAGGTACGGTGTAGTAATGGATAAGAAATCGGTGAGCCGAGTTCTTATTCCAGTAGAATCCATTACATTCACTTACGTTACGACCCTTGGGAAATATATGAAACTTCTCAGCTATGCGTAAATAGCAGGACAGGCTAGGTTCTACAGCAACTGGTCTACTATAGAAAGAAATGGCAACCTACTGTGGGAAAAATCTGCCTCGTCAGTCATGTATCGAAAGATACATGATCGCCTAAGCATGTATCACGCATTGCACTGACTGATTTATCTTCATGGCTTTGGAAAGGTTGGTGTATTTTGGATAATTTTTCAGAATGTGTACATTAAGGTGTTCGCTGATATTACCGTCGATCGTAATAAAATTATTTCTCACTCGATTAGTTACTAAGAGCAATTAATCAAATAGCGTAGTATAAATCTTATGTAAATCCCCTGTAATTTTGTCTATCACCATGGCGTGGGATAAGAGTAATTTGTATACGGTGGAGTAATGGATAGCGGCTCTGATTGAGGAATTGAAGAGCCGAGTTCGAATTCCAGTCGAATGCATTACATTCATTTACGTGCTAATACTCTTGGGGAAGGTATGAATCATCTTCTCCCCTCAGCTATGGGTAAATATCAGGAGAGATTGGGTTCTATAACCTTGGATGGCAACTGGTCTACCTCAAAAAGAAATGGCAACCTAATGCGGGAAAAAAATCTGCCTCGTCAGTCATGTATCGAAAGATGCATAATCGCCTAAGCGTGTATCACGCATGGCACACAACTGACTGGCTAGATTGGCGGCAAGATCTCGTCATTTTACAGTCGAAATGGATAGATATAACAGTAAGTTCTGAGGCAACAGTTTCTTTTTTTTCGTTTGTGGAACTCTCTTCCAATCAAATTTAATCTTCAAAAAGTCTAATGCAATGTCACTCGTTATCTCCTGTCTTGATTAGTCTTATATTCTTCTCGCTCCGTAATGTTTCACTTTTTTTCTTGCTCTTCCACACTTGTGTCTCCGTGGCTTCACTGACTTGCATCGGTTGATATGATTTTTACATATCAGATAGATCGAAAGGAATTCATTTGAAAATGACAGATCAAAGTTGTGCAATTATTGACCGACACTAATTTATTTCGAAATAAAAAAGAACATGAAAATTGATCAAATATCAATTGTACATTTCCAGTCTTTCCAATTCTTTCCCATGTACTGTTGACTTGTACGGGAATAAAGTCGCCTGAATATTACAACACTATTTACAACATTCTACTCCACCTGATAACGCCAAAGCTTTGCTTCATTTCCTTCCCTCCATTTTTTTTTCAAACATTTCAAGGCAGTTTCTCTGCTGCGATAACAATAAGTACAGCTATCAATTTTATGATCTACCCCTCCTCAGTTATCTGTAAAAGTCGACACCATGCTCTATCCTTTCCCATTAGGATCCATGGGGTTCACCCTAATATCAAATTCTACTATCTGCTTTGATAAATATAACTATTCACTAATACCGTTGTCTGGTCTAGATCCCAGATGATTTTGTGTGTTATTCTCTTGGATACATTACAAGCTCTGTGTAATCAAAATCTTGCTTGCACATTTACCAGTGGAACACACTTGGAAACCAATCATGCCTATTCA
Organism: Acanthosepion esculentum; assembly: GCA_964036315.1. NCBI lineage: Eukaryota > Metazoa > Mollusca > Cephalopoda > Sepiida > Sepiidae > Acanthosepion > Acanthosepion esculentum. Next base: position 21,401 of record CAXIWW010000893.1, on the reverse strand, counting down.
TTCTGGATCAATTTGTTCCATTCACTGATTGGTTGTATAGTTCACATTCACAGTTTTAATTCTACACAGATTACATTTAATCTTTTCCTACTTCTTATCAGTCCTATACTTTATAATGTACTATAATATCCGTGACCCGTTGGGTCACCGACGCTTCAGTTTATAAAACATTGAAGATGATTTCAACATTAAAAAATTGTGTGTTTGAAGAAAGTTAAAATAAAAATATTTACATACTGTATAACCAACTCGCATTTTTAAATCTTATTCACTTAAAATATTTTAAAATCAGACTAACTTAAAAATATTTTTATTATGCCTAAAGATATTTTTAAAGCATATTCACTTGAAAAATACTTTTTTAAATATGCCAAAAAATATTTTTAAATATTTAAAATATTGTTTTTTTTTTTTTAAGAAAGCTGAAATATAAATAAGCATGCACGCAATCACAGAGAGGTGGAAAGACAGAAGTAGAAAGAGAGAGGGGGAAAGAGAGAGAAAGATGTGGAAATACAGAAGTGGAAAGAGAGAGGTGGAAAGACAGAGTAGAGAGAGAGAGGTGGAAAGAGAGAGAGGTGAGATAAAAGAGAGGTGTAAAGAGAGAGAAGAGGAAAGATAGAGATGGAAAGACAGAGGTGGATAGAAATTAACTCATTATGCGCCCGACGGCCGACGTACGCCCGATTCACAAACTTTTAATACCCGTGACCCCGTTGGGTCACTGAAGGTTCAGATTATAAAACATTGAAATTACTTTTAAAATACGATTTGTTTATGTAGTTAGTATTTTTATGTCAACTTTCTTCAAACAGACAATTTTTTAATTTTTAAATGATATTCACTTGAAAATATTTTTAAATATAGCAAAATATATGTTTTAAATATTTAAAATATTGTTTGTTTAAAGAAAACTGAAATATAAATCAGCACGCACATGAAGGTGGGAGAGGTGGGAGGTCGAAAGAGAAAGCGTTTTTTTTTTCTTTTGGTATCACTGTCAGTTCATGTATACACACCATTTCCTTCTCTCCAACCTTCCTACATGATAATCAATTTACATCTTTCTTTCCCCCACTCTTTCTATATATAAGACTTCGTTTACACGGTGGAAAACACACAAGCAAGCAAGCAAACAAAGTTCCCAGAGTTTTAGTATTATAAAGAAAGATGGTATACTTTGTGCCGCTGTTAGGAGCTACACAGTTTTTTAGGTCTCTTCTGCGTATTCATGTTCGTGTGCATTTGTCGCTGATTTCAATAATTGTCTGTTGAACAATTATTGTCTTTCTTATAATTTTTGTTATTTTTTTATTCTTAAGTTTCTGTTCACCTAGCTCTCTGTTGTAAGTAGTTTGTTCCCTGAACTGTTCTTTTGTGTAATTGTCAATTTCCTTGATGATATAGAAATGGAATTCCCTTCTCTATTGGACTTTTAGCATCTAATTAGGATATTTCATATTCTACGTCTTCTATGTCGTAAGGTTTGTTCATTTAGTGGTCTGAGTTGACTGGTACAACAATGATCCTAAACACATTATGGTATTCCGTTAATTATGTCGTCGTAGCATTTTGTCTCTAGTATTTAACTTTGCTATCATTATATTTACTTGCCCATTCGAAAGTGAGCCGATTAAGTAAGACTTTTTATTTATATCTTGACGTTGAAAACAATAAAGGAAAGATACTTAACATTAATCACCGCAAAACATTATCCGCAGTAAATAAAACAGGGTGGTTCGACTCTGTTATGGTCCAGGGTCCTTGTACCACGGTGATGTTTCAAGATAGAACCAATGAAGAATAACTCGAACACACGTATGGAATAACACATATATATTACAAATGGAATATATGTACAAAAGAGTATAAATGTTAGTAATAATAATCAGGTTAGGTTAGAGAGAACTATGTTGTCTCGAAGTATCACTATTCCAATGTCTAACAGGAATCGTCTAGCCGACTGTCCGACTCATTCTCTCTGTCTGACTCACTCTGTCTCTGTCACTGCTGCTTCCTCTTGAGGCGCAGTATTTATGTGGTACGGACTAGTCCATTCCTATTATGGGTAGGTTCCCATAACAGACTCCCTGTACACAGCATTGCGGGTCTTAGTTGTAAAAGTTTGAACTGACGAAACAAAAGAATGTAGCTCGTCCGGAAATTGTCCATGGAAATAGCGATATATAGTAGTGTTAGATTTTTAGGTTGAATTTAAAAAAAATAAAATATTTAATTCCCCATAAGGCCGTGTAAATAACTTTAGACGCTAGCAAGGGTGGAAAGAGAGGATTTGGCGGTTAAGCGCAGATATGACAGCAATGTTCAAGTTTAGATCTAATCTGACTCTAGTATAGCTAAGCATGACAAGAATGGTCAGTCATATTCTGGAGCGGAAGTGATAGCCACTATTCTTCCAGCTTTTTTCGTAATCGATCGTATATAGGAGTTCCACTTGCGGTCTGGTGTAAATTTTAGTCCCAATAGATGCTCATGGTTCATCATGACGAGAGAAAATCCTCTGTCTTATCGTTGATTAAATGATACGAAGTTGATTTTTGAGGCTGTGAGAATATCAAGCCGGTTTTCCTTCATTGAACTGATTGAGCTAGAGTGATCAGGTGCCAGGCTTGTATTATCTTGGTTTTTTGAGGTACTTCATTAAACTGGGTCATTATTTGCATTCAGGAGTCAGTGAACAGTTTCAGAGGGTTGATAGTCAAGGAGTCGAGTGGTGGTCGATTTGAGAACGACACAGAGCTAAATTTTAGTTAGTGTACATATATGTTGTATTTCTCGGTGCAGAAATGAGAAAGGCACTGAGATCGAAGATCAGCAGAATCAAAAAACCTTAGATCTATCCAAATAGCTTTGACGACATTTTGATGAGACTATTTAATGCTACATTGAGAATTGCAAGCTGTTTTTAAATTGTTTTGAGGGATAGTTTTGTAACTTGATGAGTCCCGGTGGTGAGGATTTTGAACCTGATCCAAATTGTTTAACTTTTCATACATTTTGGTTACCATTTTAATTGCAACATCAGTGCGAGTTTTAAGGTTCAAAGATATTTTAAATGGGGGTCGCTGAGGAGGGATGAGAAACAAAGAGGATCTCTGGTCGAAAAATTTTGACGACCTCTTGATGATCTAAGAATGTTTCGGGGCGGATTGTTAATAAAAAGCGGAAATAGGATAGGATAGAGTGTCTTGGGGTGGCGCTTTCATTAATCTCATGGGCTGTATACTGTCCATTCAGAAAAACTTCATGGACGTACCTAAGAGAAAGGATTTGAAAATTGCGTAGTCTCTTCCAGTATTGTCACAAAACGACACGTTAAAATGAGGTCTGATTTGGAGACGCAAACGCGCAATTTGTTTTTGCTTTCACGGCTAATCGTAAGCTTCCCGAGTGCGTTTAAACTCTTGAGATTGTAACAAGGTTGTTAGTTGTCAGCGTGCAAGATGTGCGAGTGAAACCTATTGATTTTGCGAACATATATATCCTGAACTCTACAACACACGTTTGACCCTGGCCTCGACAAAGATAAGCTGATTAAACACAGTACATCTGACTTGGGGTAGTGGTTAGCATAATTAAGGCACATAATTAAGTCAGTAGCCAGATGACGAAAAGAAAAAAGGTTCATTGTACAAAATACATGTTTTTCTACATACTACCCTTCCTTATGTATTCATCTCAATGGTTCTTCATGAATCTGATCGTAATTTATATGGTTAAAAAGGCTACATCAAAACGGTAGACATATTTAAAAATTGATCAAATATTGATTCTACATTTGTGAATGATTAGCGTAAACAGGGATATTAATTTATTTTGATGCGTTTATCATCATTCTATTTTTATTATTTTTATTATTACTGTTATTGAAGTTGTTCGACCACACTCGTCAACTACAAGAAGAGAACCAGAAATTGAAAAAGGAATAACAATCAGTAAATGATCGAGAAAAAAATTTTAAACTTTAATTTTTAAACACAAAAGTACATAGCTCAGAAGCTAATCAAGGTAGTTACTGAATGAGGTCATTTTATGGACGTACGAGAAGCAAGTAGTAGATGGACGTATGCGAAGGAAGAATCGATGGCCGTATGAGAAGGAAGTAATACATGGGCGTATGAGAAAATAATGAAGAACGTATGTGAAGGAAGTAGTAGATGGGCGCATGAAAAGGAAGTAATAGTTGAAAGTTTGTGAAGGAAGTAATAGATGGGCTATGAGAAGGAAGTAAAAGATTACGTAAATGAAGTATTAGATGGGTGTTTGAGAAGGAAGTAGAAGATTGGCGTATGAGAAGGAAGTAGTAGACGGGCGTATCAGTACGGAGTAGTAGATGGGCGTATGAGAAGGAAGTAGTAGACGGGCGTATCAGTACGGAGTAGTAGATGGGCGTATGAGAAAGAAGTAGTAGACGGGCGTATCAGTACGGAGTAGTAGATGGGCGTATGAGAAAGAAGTAGTAGACGGGCGTATCAGTACGGAGTAGTAGATGGGCGTATGAGAATGAAGTAGTAGACGGGCGTATGAGTACGGAGTAGTAGATGGGCGTATGAGAAGGAAGTAGTAGACGGGCGTATGAGTACGGAGTAGTAGATGGGCGTATAAGAAGCAAGTAGTAGACGGGCGTATGAGTACGGAGTAGTAGATGGGCGTATGAGAAAGAAGTAGTAGACGGGCGTATGAGTACGGAGTAGTAGATGGGCGTATGAGAAAGAAGTAGTAGACGGGCGTATGAGTACGGAGTAGTAGACGGGCGTATGAGTACGGAGTAGTAGATGGGCGTATGAGAAGGAAGTAGTAGACGGGCGTATGAGTACGGAGTAGTAGATGGGCCTATGAGAAAGAAGAAGTAGACGGGCGTATCAGTACGGAGTAGTAGATGGGCGTATGAGAAAGAAGTAGTAGACGGGCGTATCAGTACGGAGTAGTAGATGGGCGTATGAGAAAGAAGTAGTAGACGGGCGTATCAGTACTGAGTAGTAGATGGGCGTATGAGAAAGAAGTAGTAGACGGGCGTATCAGTACGGAGTAGTAGATGGGCGTATGAGAAAGAAGTAGTAGACGGGCGTATCAGTACGGAGTAGTAGATGGGCGTATGGGAAGGAAGTAGTAGATGGGCGTATGGGAAGGAAGTAGTAGATGGACGTATGAGTAAGAAGTAGTAGATGCGTGTATGGGAAGGAAGTACTAGATGGACGTATGGGAAGGAAGTACTAGAAGGTCATGTGAGTACGAAGTAGTAGATGGGCGTATGAGTAGTAAGTAGAAGATGGACGTATGGGAAGGAAGTAACGGTGAGATGTATGGGAATTAAGTACTAGATGGACGTATGGGAAGGAAGTAGTAGAAGGACGTATGAGAAGGAAGTAGTCGATGGGCTTATGAAGAGGAAGTATTAGATGGACGTATGAGAAGAAAGTGGTAGATGGGCGTATGGGAAGGAAGTGGTAGATGGACGTATGAGAAGGAAGTATCAGGTGGACGTATATGAAGGAAATAGTAGATCGGCGTTTGAGAAGGAATTATTAGATGGGCGTGTGAGAAGAAAGTAGTAGATATGACAAGGAAGTAATAGATGAGCGTATGAATAGGAAGTAATAGATGGCCGTATGAGAAGTAAGTAGTAGGCGGTCTTATGCGTAGGAAGTAATGATGAACATATGTGAAGGAAGTAGTAGATCGGCGTATGAAAATGAAGTAATTGATGAACGTATGAATAATAAGTAATGGTGGTATGAGAAGGAAGAAGTAGATGTGCGTATGAGAAGGATGTACTAGATGGGCGTATGGGAAGGAAGTACTGGATTGACTTACGAGAAGGAAGTAATAGATGGGCGTATGAGTAGGACGTAGTAGATGGACGTATGGTAAGGATGTTTTAGATGAGCGTAACTGTACGACGTAGAAGATGGGCGTATGGGAATGAAGTAGTAGATGGACTTATGGGAAGGAAGTATTTCATGGGCGTAAGAGAGGGAAGTAATAGATGGGCTGAAAAGTATTAAGTAGTAGTGGACGTATTGGAAGGAAGTAAGGGATAGATGTATGGGAATATGTAGTAGATGGGCGCGTGGGAATGAAGTAGTATATGGACGTATGTGTAGGAAGTAGTAGATGGGTGTATGAGAAGGAAGTAATTCATGGGAGTATGGGAAGGAAGTAGCTGGGCGTATGGGAGGAAGCAGTTGATGGGCGTATGAGAAGGAATTACTAGATGGACGTATGAGAAGGTTGTAATAGATGAACGTATGAATAGGAAGTTATCGATGGGCGTATGAAAAGGAAGTATTAGATGGACGTATGAGAAGGAAGTAGTAGTTTGGCCTATGGGAAGGAAGTAAGGGATGGACGTACGTGTAGGAAGTATTATATGTGCGTATCTGTAGGAAGTATTAGATGCACGTATGAGACGAATGTAATAGATGAACCTATGAATAGGAATTAATCGATGGGCGTATGAAAAGGAAATAGTAGATGGGCCTATGGTAAGGAAGTAATAGTTGGACCTATGAGTAGGAAATAGTGCATGTACATATGAGTAGGGAGTAATGGATGGGTGTATGGGAATGAAGTAATAGATGGGCGTATGAGAAGGAAGTATTTGATGGACGTATGGGAAGGAAGTAGTAGATAGGCGTAAAAGATGAAACAGCAGCTGGGCGTATGAGAATGAAGATGTAGGTGGACGTATGTGTAGGAAAAAATAGATGGACTTATGTGAATGAAGTAATAGATGGACGTGTGTGTGTCGGAAGTAGTAGATGGGCATATGAGAAGAAAATATTAGATTGACCTATGTGTAGGAGGTAATGGGCGGGCGTATGGGAAAGTAGTAATAGATTGACTTATGAGAAGGAAGTAGTAGATACGCGTATGAAATGGAAGTAATTTATATACCTATGAGTCGTTAGTACTGGATGGGCGTATGAGAATGAAGTAATAGTTGGACGTATAGGATGGAATTAGCATATGGGCGTATGAGAAGAAAATAGTAGATGGATGTATGAGAAGAATGTAATAGGTGAGCGTATGTGTAGGAAGTAATCGATGGGCGTATGAAAAGGAAGTAGTAGATTGACATACGTGAAGGAAGTTGTAGATGGGCGTATTAGAAGGAAGTTATAGATGGAACTATGAGATCGAAGTAATAGATGGATGTATGAGTCGGAAGTAATGGATGTGCGAATGTGAAGTAAATAGAGGATGGGCGTGTGGGAAGGATGTAGTAGATGGGCGTGTGGGAAGCAATTAGTAGATGGACGTATGTGAAGGATGTAATAGATGGGCTTATGAGTAGGAAGTTTTAGATGGACGTATGTGAAGGATGTAATAGATGGGCTTATGAGTAGGAAGTTTTAGATGGACGTATGTGAAGGATGTAATAGATGGGTTTATGAGTAGGAAGTTTTAGATGGACGTATGTGAAGGATGTAATAGATGGGCTTATGAGTAGGAAGTTTTAGATGGGAGTATGAGAAGGATGTTTTAGATGATCGGAAGTATTCGATGGGCGTATGAAAAGGAAGTGATAGATGAATTTATTGGAAGGTAGTTGTAGATGGACGTATGAGTAGGAAGTATTTGATGGACGTATGAGTAGGAAGTATTTGATGGACGTATGAGTAGGAAGTTATAGATGGAAGTATGGGAAGGAAGTAATAGATTGACGTATGAGTTGGATGTAGTGGATGGGCTTATAAGAAGGAAGTAATGGATGAGCGTGTGAGAAGGAACTAGTAGATGGACGTATGTGAAGGAAGTAATATATGGGCGTATATGTAGTTTGTAGTTGATGGGTGTATGAGTAGGTAGTATTAGATGGTCGTATGAGTAATAAGTAGTAGATTGGCATATGAGAAGGAAGTAATAGATGGGTATATATATAGGACGTATTATTATTATGAGAAAGACGTAGTAGATGGACGTATGGAAAGGTATAATAGATGAACTTATGTGTAGGAAGAAATAGATGGACTTATGAGAAGAGTGTCGTAGATTGACAGATAACTCATGCCTTAGACTTGATGAGATTTTAGCGATGTTATTTTATTTCCATGATCTTTCCCCTAATATTCTGTATCCGGGACTCCTGTTGATATTTCCCCGATCCCACCTCACTTAGTTTAATAATAAACGTGCTGCCGCTTATTTGGGAATCCGAGGATGAGGCGATTTCTCCCTTTTCGAATCCATCCCATCCGCTTGGTTGGTTCTCGACTCCGTGAGATTGTCTCACTCCTCCATTTTGTCTATAGGTTTTCCAATGACTTCTGGTGGAACAACTACATTGAATCAATAGCTGCATCTTCTGGAAGGTAAGTCTGTTCACATTGTCCTGACAATGTTTTTTCTTGTCAGAATCCATTTTATACAACTACAAATCTACCATTCATCTAGGCATTGTATATCATTGTCCCTACTGAACTTCTCGATGTTCACGGCAAAATCCAATGTAGGATCTGTTATGTAATCTGTCCTAACTTGATATCTCAACTTCAGTCCCTCTTTGATAGACGTGATGTGTCCCCCTTCTGTCTTTTCTACAAATATTTTCCTGGCAACTGTTTGGATGAGCAGTCTTCCTTGATGCTCCGACTCCATGAATTTAAGCGTGCTACTAGATTGGCATCTAGATCCCACACTTTTATTGTTGAAATAGTTAAATGCAACCGTCAGTTCCGTTCCGGCAGTTTCTTTTCTTGCGCTTCCACACAGTGGAACTCCCTTCCTCTTACTTGCTTCCTTGATAACTGAAATCTTCGAAGATTTATATGCAACCTCAATCGTCATTTGCTATTGCCTTGATTCCCGTTCTTCTTTTATACTTTCCTTATTCCCTCTATAAGGAATCTTTTCCCTCATTTTCACTCTCTAGGTACTGATCAGGCTCGATGTATTTAAGCGTGTATCAACCTTTTTGCAGTTATTCAAACCAGGAAATATATTTAGATTGTAAGATGTTTTCATGAACTAACGATGATTTACTGATACAACTCTTCATGATTTACCCAGAACTGCAGGTGGATTCATAACTTTCTCAATGGTATTTGCCCATAAGTGAATATAACCAACCCGTCTGAAATTGGAATGCGGCTCTTCAATTTCCAATTCAGAGCCATTATCCATAACAACACCCTGACTTCGAAACTTACAGCCACTGGTATTTCAAAGAGGTCACCCATCTTGGTACTGACCAGGCTTGATGCTTAAATCCGGTGATCGTACGACAACCAGTGATTCAATGTGATATGACCGTAAGCCAAGAAATCTAAGAAGTATACCCTGGGGAGTATGTTCAACAAAATAGCGGTTCTCGGGAAGATGTCTCAGTGGAACGTCCTTCTTACTAATGAAATGAGAATGGTTAGTCACTGTGGTATGACGGGTCGTAGATATAAATGGTCTAAACTGGTGAAATGGCCTCAACATATGCCATGGGAAGGTTGAAAGCCGGTGATAGGCATTTAAAATGGCTCACCTAGAAAGGAGAAATCGGCGAGGAGGCCATTACGTTTGGTGACAGAAAATATTACGTATCTATGCTGGCAACTTAAATAAACAAATTCATCTCTCGAGGTTTCTCCTGAAGTCATGGTAACGCATCATCCAAGTAAACAACTTTAATAACGACCAGTCTCATTCCCACCATTGTGATGTGGCTTCCTTCTGTTTTTCTGTAAATATTTCATGGCAGTTATTATAATACCAGCTCTCCTCTATAATACCTTGATCGCATGAAGTTTAGGTTGCCTACGAGGTACATCGTTTTAATGCTGAAATAGGCATCAGGATTCCAGTCATTTTCTCGCCGTCATGACGTGGCTTCCTTTTGTCTTTTCCACACATATTTACATGACAATTGTTCTGATGAGCTGTTCTCTTGAGTTGAAAAGTTCTATTAGATTGGCTAATTGGTCCCACAGATTTACTGTTGAACAATCTAGATGAAATTTTAATAGATTAATTCCTCGTAATTTCTCACCTGTGGAATTATCTTCCGCATAATTTCTTCCCTGACACTTACAAACTTGAAAAATTTAAATGCAACCTCAATGACTATCCTCTGTCTTCCTGGGCGCTGTTTTTTTTCTTTCTTTTTTTTTTTTTCTTTTTTTTTTCTTTTTTTTTTTCTTTTTTTTTTTTTTTTGTTCTGTTCTTCTCACTCTTGTCCACTCTCAATAACTCATTGCACTTTAGTGGAATTATCACCTTGTTTGGAGTGAAATGATTAAAAACATATGATAAACTTGTAATAACATTACTAGTTTAACCATTATTTTACTTATTTCTTTGATCTTAATTTAGTTTGTTTATTGCAAGTGTCAGCTCGTGATTCGACAATCAATTACAAGCAGATTTCATTGACTCCCGCGGGACTCGAACTCGCATCACTTATTCTCGGAACGAGCTTTTTTAGTTGCAGTTACCGCAACAAATGAGTTAGAGACGACAACATTTAGCAATCCTTCAAGTCCTAACCATATAACGCTAATATCTAGTTGTCTCCAATACCTGATAAGGCCCGTTGTCAGAATATTTTGACTATAGAATGGCCTTTATATCGATGGTGGGTGGGTGCGAGTAAGAAATTTCACACTGATTTTTGGTGGAAGAGCAAATACTACTTTTCGACCGACCTGCGCCTAATAAACCACTATTTTTTCTGTTGTTTACACTCCCTAGTTTTAATAGAAGTAAATTATTCAAATATTTCCTCTGATGAATTTTCAATAAATTTCAGACTTTTATTTCATTCAGATTAATTTCTGTTGCTTTTTATTGCAAACACTAAATCGATATTTCAAAATCGCTAATTAAGAGCGTGGATCTTAAAATGTGAAGAAATGCTAATTTAAAACTTAATAATTGAAAAGGCTTCGTTTAGGAGATTCAAATGGCCAATATGGAAGAGCCTAGAAATATTCTGAATGAAAAGATCAATGATTTCTTATGTGAAAAGAGATCATGATCTATCACACTCTCTCCATTTTTTCTGGGAGATGGAAGAGTGTGCAGAATAATCTGTGGCTGATTTACAAAACTACTATACTATAATGTTGTGGTGGGATCCACCTAATCTGCATAGGTGACTACCAACTATATAAATAATGGTTGATACCGGAAGACGAGAGGAGAGGAATCACGAGATCCAACTAGAGACTCTGATCGACTGCGACTAGTCAACACATTCTCCAGGAACGTCTTCCCAGAAATATACAGAAATACTATATGTACTTATTGTGTACACTTTCTTGTTATAATACATTCTTGTTCTAAGTACATTTTGTGTTGCATTATTATTCCATGAAATAGGCGAGATTCAACATTGAGTCAAGACTCAACATATAAGTAACTTCTCTTAGTATTATGCCAGAATAAGTTCTGCACTCAATTTTACACGAAAAATGCCAGGTGTGGGTTTGACCTGAAGTTAACTCCGGTCACCGAATGCAAAAGCACGTGACTTCACAACTGCATACGATTTTGCAAGCGTGGAAAAATGTATAAATCACACGCTTATAATAAACAGATGTTCCAGAGAAGAGATGAGGAGTCTCTCAGATATCGTAGAAGAGAATCTAATTTTTCACGTATCGCATAATGGCAACATAGATTTTTCACAAATACACTGATGGTGAGTAATTGACAAAGCTTTTTTTTTTAAACTACTTCCCACGCAATACAAGGTCCTACAACCGCTAATGGTAGAGGGTCATGGGATGAAGTTGATTTATGGGTTTAAAAATGAAGACGGAAAGGAGGAGACAATGAGGATATGCAAGATAGATAACCCTCGAATTGCAGAGGCCAAGATTGTTATGACCCGGGGAGCAACCTTTCGGGAGTATGTTCCACAAAACATCGGCACTTAGAAGCTATCCGAATGAATGTTTCTTTTAACAATGGAAAACGAAGGAAATGAGGATGGTTCGACCATGTCTACGTGGTATGGTTTATCTTGACTGCAAAGGTCGGAACTGGTGGTATTAAGGCATGTTGCTCGTAAGAGCATTTTCCATGGAAATAACAATGAAGTAGCAATAGGCTTGTGACGTTTCGTCTGTGAGGAAAGAGTTTGTAGGGTGTAAAATAATTAATCATTCACAAGGCCACGAAAACGCTTTTGAACTTTTTGAAGACTGGAAAGAAAATGTTGGTGTTTATAAAATGTAAACTAATGAAAGGTTCAAGTCTCGTGACGGACATTTGATCGGAATGTGTTGATATTGAAATCAGCGCTCACACTTCATAATACTTCTGATCAATATCTAAAATCTTTTGGTTGCTTTTGTTCAAATGTCAGTACTGTCAACCAGGTCCATTTTCAAAGATGTGCCGCCCGATCAATGATTCCTTTAATATCAAATACTTATTGATGATCACTTTATTATAATCCCCTTTTCCTCGTGTAGTCACTAAAGAACGAACTACTCATAGATGCACGAAAAGCAACTCGCCATTGCACGACAACAGAGTCGATCTTACTTACGAGTGATTCACACATTTTCTAACTGAAGAAAAAAATGGTGGAATTGTGCAATAGGCACTATTATCATAAATAATCAATTTTTCTTTTCTTTTCCCATTACGAGAGATTAAACTCTAAACATCAAGAAAATAAAAAAGAATGAAATTTTATAAAAGCTAATAGGGGGTCTAGTTTACTATGTAAATTAATTTCATATTGATCCCCCACCAAAAAAAAAACAAAATGAGATATGCTCATATTAGGCGGTTTCTTAAAATGTAAAAATATGTTGTTTTTTTTTATTTTAAATTCGTAATCTGGAGTTGTCTTTTATTTATACTACTGGGTACCCAGTGAAAAAAAAAGCGGTAAATTCAGAAAGTCGTGAGACAACCATTGAAAACTAGTGACGACTGATGTGACTGAAAATTTCAGGTAGAATTTCTGCACATTTCGCCAATCGGCCGTACGATTTTGTTGTTTGAAAAGTACTAAAACCTGACGCTAAAAATCAGTGAGTTGTTTAGCCATAGGAAAAGGGCAGAACGAAAGCCAAAAGTTGTCCGCAAATAAACTTTAAATGACGAGTCACAAGACTGAGCAGTAATTAATCAATCATAAAAGAACCAATCAGAATTAAGTCATTACGCGAGAGACGAATAATTATTCATGGTCATGAATATTCAAGAAATTTATTCATGGTTATTCAAGATCAATTATTCCTGAAAACAGTGATATAAATTTGCCGCCTTTTTTTTTTACTGGGCACCCTGCAAAACGAATTAAGCACTGCAGATTACGAATTTCATTATTTAAGTTTTAAAAAATGACGTCGTTTCAGCATATTTGTTTTGGCTTCCTATGGTTTCAATTTACAATTAATAACCATAGCAAACTTGACCTACTTAACGTTTATAAAATCATATAAAAATATAATATTCTTTATCAGGGAGGATAACCCATAGTATTATGAAGAAAATAAGTAAAAGATGTTTATTCCTGGTTGCAATTCCCATTGTACAACTTCACCAAGAATTTAATTAACAATAAAACGAACGTTCCAACTTTGATCCGTTTCCTTTAGCTGACAGCAAGGGAACGGATATTTTGGGCGATACAAAAGAAAACAGGAACATACCCGAAATTGGCGATGATTTTTTGACTTTAAAAAAAGGCTAAAGGATATAATGTCAAGCAGTTCCCGTGATGGTTAACGTGAGACGAAGTTCAAAATATAAATCAAGATAATCTGATTTGCTTTCCTGGGGATTCTTTTTTGACCCTCCGATTTACATATGAATGTATTACTTACATACGCACGCACACCTTATTGACAAACTTTTGTAGGTTGTAACGCAAGACACACACAGAGACAGCTCGGCGAGGAGTTAACAAAGATATTCCCATAGACCATTTCTATTGAGCAGTGAATTTGATACTCACATAGAAAATCAGGCATTAGATAATCCAAAGTGTTGGTATATTATAAAATCTACTTACACGCAAGTTTGTATCACACACACACACACACACACACACACACATATATATATATATATATATATATATATATATATATATATATATATATATATACGTGTGTATGTGTGTGTTTTTGAATAGCAATCATTCTGGACTGTTTCATTTAAACTGACTGGCAACGTACTTCTGTAAGTTTATATTGTAATGTTTTGAGATATATTAAAAAATGTCTATATTTATACGAGAGGTGTGCTCAATATCGAAGACTTTATACACATCGACGGTGTGGATATAGGAATTAACAATGCCTGGGGATTGTAATTTCACGTATCAATGCGTTCTTCAGACCATATGGCACTCGATCTGACAATTGCATTAAGGCAAAAACTATCTCCATGTAGTGTTGATCCTTGTGTCCATTCTCTTTATCTCTCTCTTTATATTTCTTGTGTGTGTGTGTGTGTGTGTGTGTGTGTGTGAGAGAGAATGGTTCAAGAAGTCCATAGACAATTTATTTGAAATATTAAAATATTTAGTAAAATAAAGGTCTCTGTTTTTGTTGTTTGTGGTTGGCCATCCAGCGACTGACTTCCTGGTTTACTTGCGAGTGTATGTATAATATCATACCTTGTCTTTTCGTGTAGAGATTGGTGTCAGATTCCCCCGTCTTTTATAAGTTAACGCATAGTTACTGAGGCCGAAACGGGAGGAGCATTGTGTTTATAACGATTACAATAGGGGATCATTTTTCTGCAGCTTTATTTGGGTATCTTGCATCTCCATGTAGTTCTATTGAAAGTATCTTCTTCCTATTGACAGCTGTTGAATCCACTTGAAATTGCTGTTTTCGAGTTCTTATACATCTCCAGCAGGACCTTCAATTGGCCCTGTTTGCCGGAGATAACATCCCAAAATAGAAGGGCCTTTGGAAAACGATAGTCCTTCATTCTTACCACGTATTTTGAACACTGAAGTTCAATCTTCTCTAGCCTATATATGTTACTTGCCGAGTGGTTAAAATTTTTGCTTTCTGGCCATGACACCCGAGTTTGAATCACACCATAGTCGATTTTTAACTTCTTGAAAATATTGGCCTGGTGAGCCTATCGCAGTGATAGGAAAGTATCTGAAAACGATACCACGGGTTAAATGAAGACTTGCGAGAGAAATTGTGTGGATGCAACCATTCGCAAGCGGTCGATGGTTGTGCTACCACGAAGTTACAGTCATCGTGACCGAGGCTTTGAGTGTGCTGGTCTTGATAAAAGACTTGATCATACTAGATCCGTTCTCTCCGAGAAACTGTAAATAAGATCCGCTTGGCTGAGTTGCAGTATAAACCACGGGTGGACTCTCTAGGTTGAACAGGCGTTCATAAAAGGGATTTGCTCGCCATCCTGGTAGACGGATGTGTTAGGAAACGAGTAGAAATCGGTCATTGACTTGATATTCGTTACTATATCGCCTCTCCTCGTTGTCACCTCCACACGAGAGTCTTTTGGGCTATATTATCCTGGTGAATAGTACATTGAATCTCAATCGGTAGTATTGGTAACAGAGTGGATTGAACAATGGTGTGGTCATACATGACGATGTTTGTCATTGTCTCCATAAATTCTAAAGCCGAACAAGAGCTGTAACTCATGAGACCCCGAGCCATAATGACAAGACTTGGTCTTCTGTGTCGTCGACGAACACACACTGGAAATTGTCGCTTCCTAAGTTTACACTACACACGTAAATGGCCATCACTTGCTTGATACGTAACTTGTACTGATCACAGAACAAGGAAAACGACATGCTATCCTCTTGGCAATCCTTTCCCGATAACAGTGAAACGCCCACAATGGTTTTCTGATATAAGTGGGATGCTGGCTAGTGGTTCACGTGCCGGTCGTTGTAAAACTAAATGATTCACGACGGCTAGTGTTGACTATGCTGGAGCTAAGATTTGCGCAGCACTGTCCTGTGGACGTCAATGCGTTGAGTTTCGCAGACGTCTATACTACGTGGTCATCTATAATTTTAGCGTTAGGTTTTGTAAAAATTCATTTGACCACTGTTGTCAGCATCAAAACACCACCGACGCGTCACGACCAACGCGTACAGCCAGCAATACTCCGAAATGACTTTCTAGTTCTCGATGGTCGACTGTGGAAATCTTCTCAAATCACACTAACTGAACAAAAGGAATGCGTTTCTGTTTTCCCTAGCATTACACCTGCTGGTACTGAACTATTTCACCTCAGTGAATCTTAACGCAGTATGCGTTACCGTCAATAGCTCAGACACATTTTCACTTGTGTGAATGCTATGACATCACAAGATCGCTGAAAATCTTTTCCTCGACATAGCATTATTCCATAATATTTTCCTTATACCATTAATTTAAATAAATTAATCTAGTTTAAGATATATTTCATGAAAAC
>CAXIWW010000892.1:5000-23499 GCA_964036315.1 Acanthosepion esculentum | reverse complement strand
TATCCCGTCCAGTACGAGAGGAACCGCGGGATCGGAGCAACGGTTCGCGTGCTCGCTCGAACGAGCGGCGGTGCCACGCTGCCTCCGCGCGATAACGGCTGAAAGCCTCTAAGCCGGAACCGCGACCGGTGCCGTCACGGTATTACGAAAGGCGTCTCTTTTCGTTCCGCTGGAGCCTGCCATAGCGGGCGTCGTCGTCGCTAGGAGCGGCGGCGGTCGTCGGGGTCCGCGTCGGTGGCGCTTGTCGTCGCCGTGCGCTCGTCTTCTTCGGCTGCTGTCGTTTCGCACGCGGCGGCGTCCGCGAACGGGCCACCCGATTTGACATCCGCGACAGGCGGGATTTTGCCGTCGCAGTCTTATTTCGAACCCCCCGTGGAGCGTGAGACGAGGGATCGCTCGTAGACCACTTGACTTCAGGCTCGGGGTGTCGTACTTAGTAGAGCAGCCACCACACTGCGATCTATTGAGACTAAGCCCTCGACCGACTCGATTCGTCCTCCGCGAGGGACGACGGGCACGCGTGCGTCATTTCGTTTCGCTGGAGCCTGCCACCGGCGGCGGCGGTCGTCGGGGTCCGCGGCGTCGGTGGCGCTAGTCGTTGCCGTGCGCTCGTCCTGTCCGGCTGCTGTCGTTTCGAAAGCGGCGGCGTCCGCGAATAAAATAATCGAATTCCGCTCGTTATATCCGCTTGTCGGATTGGTTTGTTTCTTTCTCATTTATTTATTTATTTATTTATTTATTTTTTTTTTTCCCCCACATACACGAAGACCAATGTTGCCTGTTGGAAAGAAGACTTGCGCGTCGTGCGACCCTCCGTCCAGCGTCTCGTTTCGGCAGACAAAGGAAAAGCACGCCGACGCACGCCGACGACTACTTCGCGGTGAAGTGCGGAAGAAGAGTCCGACCGGACCAGCGTTGTGCGTGCGCCGAGCGCTCGGCGGCCGCAAGCGGCGGTCGACTGTTTCGAACATGGCAAAAGTGGCAGAAATCAACTTCGACATCGCGATTGCTCGCATCGATTCTCACTTGGAGATCGTCTGCAACGTTGCCGGACAAGCGCCGCGTCGGATAGTGTGAAAATGTAGAAAAAAGCAAAGCTTGTTACACGAAACGAGTTCGAAATCTAAGCTGCGAGGAGCGGCGGCGACAACGGTCGGGCGGCGGCGGCGTCAGTCAGCGCGCGCCGGGGCGGCCGGCGTCGGGCGGCAGCGGAAGCGAGCCGGCGCGAGGAGGAGACACAGGCGGGCGGCAGGGCAGGCAGGCAGGTGGGCAGCAGCGGCGTAGCGGGGACGCTTGGCTTGCCGCACGCCGACGACTACTTCGCGGTGAAGTGCGGAAGAAGAGTCCGACCGGACCAGCGTTGTGCGTGCGCCGAGCGCTCGGCGGCCGCAAGCGGCGGTCGACTGTTTCGAACATGGCAAAAGTGGCAGAAATCAACTTCGACATCGCGATTGCTCGCATCGATTCTCACTTGGAGATCGTCTGCAACGTTGCCGGACAAGCGCCGCGTCGGATAGTGTGAAAATGTAGAAAAAAGCAAAGCTTGTTACACGAAACGAGTTCGAAATCTAAGCTGCGAGGAGCGGCGGCGACAACGGTCGGGCGGCGGCGGCGTCAGTCAGCGCGCGCCGGGGCGGCCGGCGTCGGGCGGCAGCGGAAGCGAGCCGGCGCGAGGAGGAGACACAGGCGGGCGGCAGGGCAGGCAGGCAGGTGGGCAGCAGCAGCGGCGTAGCGGGGACGCTTGGCTTGCCGCACGCCGACGACTACTTCGCGGTGAAGTGCGGAAGAAGAGTCCGACCGGACCAGCGTTGTGCGTGCGCCGAGCGCTCGGCGGCCGCAAGCGGCGGTCGACTGTTTCGAACATGGCAAAAGTGGCAGAAATCAACTTCGACATCGCGATTGCTCGCATCGATTCTCACTTGGAGATCGTCTGCAACGTTGCCGGACAAGCGCCGCGTCGGATAGTGTGAAAATGTAGAAAAAAGCAAAGCTTGTTACACGAAACGAGTTCGAAATCTAAGCTGCGAGGAGCGGCGGCGACAACGGTCGGGCGGCGGCGGCGTCAGTCAGCGCGCGCCGGGGCGGCCGGCGTCGGGCGGCAGCGGAAGCGAGCCGGCGCGAGGAGGAGACACAGGCGGGCGGCAGGGCAGGCAGGCAGGTGGGCAGCAGCAGCGGCGTAGCGGGGACGCTTGGCTTGCCGCACGCCGACGACTACTTCGCGGTGAAGTGCGGAAGAAGAGTCCGACCGGACCAGCGTTGTGCGTGCGCCGAGCGCTCGGCGGCCGCAAGCGGCGGTCGACTGTTTCGAACATGGCAAAAGTGGCAGAAATCAACTTCGACATCGCGATTGCTCGCATCGATTCTCACTTGGAGATCGTCTGCAACGTTGCCGGACAAGCGCCGCGTCGGATAGTGTGAAAATGTAGAAAAAAGCAAAGCTTGTTACACGAAACGAGTTCGAAATCTAAGCTGCGAGGAGCGGCGGCGACAACGGTCGGGCGGCGGCGGCGTCAGTCAGCGCGCGCCGGGGCGGCCGGCGTCGGGCGGCAGCGGAAGCGAGCCGGCGCGAGGAGGAGACACAGGCGGGCGGCAGGGCAGGCAGGCAGGTGGGCAGCAGCAGCGGCGTAGCGGGGACGCTTGGCTTGCCGCACGCCGACGACTACTTCGCGGTGAAGTGCGGAAGAAGAGTCCGACCGGACCAGCGTTGTGCGTGCGCCGAGCGCTCGGCGGCCGCAAGCGGCGGTCGACTGTTTCGAACATGGCAAAAGTGGCAGAAATCAACTTCGACATCGCGATTGCTCGCATCGATTCTCACTTGGAGATCGTCTGCAACGTTGCCGGACAAGCGCCGCGTCGGATAGTGTGAAAATGTAGAAAAAAGCAAAGCTTGTTACACGAAACGAGTTCGAAATCTAAGCTGCGAGGAGCGGCGGCGACAACGGTCGGGCGGCGGCGGCGTCAGTCAGCGCGCGCCGGGGCGGCCGGCGTCGGGCGGCAGCGGAAGCGAGCCGGCGCGAGGAGGAGACACAGGCGGGCGGCAGGGCAGGCAGGCAGGTGGGCAGCAGCAGCGGCGTAGCGGGGACGCTTGGCTTGCCGCACGCCGACGACTACTTCGCGGTGAAGTGCGGAAGAAGAGTCCGACCGGACCAGCGTTGTGCGTGCGCCGAGCGCTCGGCGGCCGCAAGCGGCGGTCGACTGTTTCGAACATGGCAAAAGTGGCAGAAATCAACTTCGACATCGCGATTGCTCGCATCGATTCTCACTTGGAGATCGTCTGCAACGTTGCCGGACAAGCGCCGCGTCGGATAGTGTGAAAATGTAGAAAAAAGCAAAGCTTGTTACACGAAACGAGTTCGAAATCTAAGCTGCGAGGAGCGGCGGCGACAACGGTCGGGCGGCGGCGGCGTCAGTCAGCGCGCGCCGGGGCGGCCGGCGTCGGGCGGCAGCGGAAGCGAGCCGGCGCGAGGAGGAGACACAGGCGGGCGGCAGGGCAGGCAGGCAGGTGGGCAGCAGCAGCGGCGTAGCGGGGACGCTTGGCTTGCCGCACGCCGACGACTACTTCGCGGTGAAGTGCGGAAGAAGAGTCCGACCGGACCAGCGTTGTGCGTGCGCCGAGCGCTCGGCGGCCGCAAGCGGCGGTCGACTGTTTCGAACATGGCAAAAGTGGCAGAAATCAACTTCGACATCGCGATTGCTCGCATCGATTCTCACTTGGAGATCGTCTGCAACGTTGCCGGACAAGCGCCGCGTCGGATAGTGTGAAAATGTAGAAAAAAGCAAAGCTTGTTACACGAAACGAGTTCGAAATCTAAGCTGCGAGGAGCGGCGGCGACAACGGTCGGGCGGCGGCGGCGTCAGTCAGCGCGCGCCGGGGCGGCCGGCGTCGGGCGGCAGCGGAAGCGAGCCGGCGCGAGGAGGAGACACAGGCGGGCGGCAGGGCAGGCAGGCAGGTGGGCAGCAGCAGCGGCGTAGCGGGGACGCTTGGCTTGCCGCACGCCGACGACTACTTCGCGGTGAAGTGCGGAAGAAGAGTCCGACCGGACCAGCGTTGTGCGTGCGCCGAGCGCTCGGCGGCCGCAAGCGGCGGTCGACTGTTTCGAACATGGCAAAAGTGGCAGAAATCAACTTCGACATCGCGATTGCTCGCATCGATTCTCACTTGGAGATCGTCTGCAACGTTGCCGGACAAGCGCCGCGTCGGATAGTGTGAAAATGTAGAAAAAAGCAAAGCTTGTTACACGAAACGAGTTCGAAATCTAAGCTGCGAGGAGCGGCGGCGACAACGGTCGGGCGGCGGCGGCGTCAGTCAGCGCGCGCCGGGGCGGCCGGCGTCGGGCGGCAGCGGAAGCGAGCCGGCGCGAGGAGGAGACACAGGCGGGCGGCAGGGCAGGCAGGCAGGTGGGCAGCAGCAGCGGCGTAGCGGGGACGCTTGGCTTGCCGCACGCCGACGACTACTTCGCGGTGAAGTGCGGAAGAAGAGTCCGACCGGACCAGCGTTGTGCGTGCGCCGAGCGCTCGGCGGCCGCAAGCGGCGGTCGACTGTTTCGAACATGGCAAAAGTGGCAGAAATCAACTTCGACATCGCGATTGCTCGCATCGATTCTCACTTGGAGATCGTCTGCAACGTTGCCGGACAAGCGCCGCGTCGGATAGTGTGAAAATGTAGAAAAAAGCAAAGCTTGTTACACGAAACGAGTTCGAAATCTAAGCTGCGAGGAGCGGCGGCGACAACGGTCGGGCGGCGGCGGCGTCAGTCAGCGCGCGCCGGGGCGGCCGGCGTCGGGCGGCAGCGGAAGCGAGCCGGCGCGAGGAGGAGACACAGGCGGGCGGCAGGGCAGGCAGGCAGGTGGGCAGCAGCAGCGGCGTAGCGGGGACGCTTGGCTTGCCGCACGCCGACGACTACTTCGCGGTGAAGTGCGGAAGAAGAGTCCGACCGGACCAGCGTTGTGCGTGCGCCGAGCGCTCGGCGGCCGCAAGCGGCGGTCGACTGTTTCGAACATGGCAAAAGTGGCAGAAATCAACTTCGACATCGCGATTGCTCGCATCGATTCTCACTTGGAGATCGTCTGCAACGTTGCCGGACAAGCGCCGCGTCGGATAGTGTGAAAATGTAGAAAAAAGCAAAGCTTGTTACACGAAACGAGTTCGAAATCTAAGCTGCGAGGAGCGGCGGCGACAACGGTCGGGCGGCGGCGGCGTCAGTCAGCGCGCGCCGGGGCGGCCGGCGTCGGGCGGCAGCGGAAGCGAGCCGGCGCGAGGAGGAGACACAGGCGGGCGGCAGGGCAGGCAGGCAGGTGGGCAGCAGCAGCGGCGTAGCGGGGACGCTTGGCTTGCCGCACGCCGACGACTACTTCGCGGTGAAGTGCGGAAGAAGAGTCCGACCGGACCAGCGTTGTGCGTGCGCCGAGCGCTCGGCGGCCGCAAGCGGCGGTCGACTGTTTCGAACATGGCAAAAGTGGCAGAAATCAACTTCGACATCGCGATTGCTCGCATCGATTCTCACTTGGAGATCGTCTGCAACGTTGCCGGACAAGCGCCGCGTCGGATAGTGTGAAAATGTAGAAAAAAGCAAAGCTTGTTACACGAAACGAGTTCGAAATCTAAGCTGCGAGGAGCGGCGGCGACAACGGTCGGGCGGCGGCGGCGTCAGTCAGCGCGCGCCGGGGCGGCCGGCGTCGGGCGGCAGCGGAAGCGAGCCGGCGCGAGGAGGAGACACAGGCGGGCGGCAGGGCAGGCAGGCAGGTGGGCAGCAGCAGCGGCGTAGCGGGGACGCTTGGCTTGCCGCACGCCGACGACTACTTCGCGGTGAAGTGCGGAAGAAGAGTCCGACCGGACCAGCGTTGTGCGTGCGCCGAGCGCTCGGCGGCCGCAAGCGGCGGTCGACTGTTTCGAACATGGCAAAAGTGGCAGAAATCAACTTCGACATCGCGATTGCTCGCATCGATTCTCACTTGGAGATCGTCTGCAACGTTGCCGGACAAGCGCCGCGTCGGATAGTGTGAAAATGTAGAAAAAAGCAAAGCTTGTTACACGAAACGAGTTCGAAATCTAAGCTGCGAGGAGCGGCGGCGACAACGGTCGGGCGGCGGCGGCGTCAGTCAGCGCGCGCCGGGGCGGCCGGCGTCGGGCGGCAGCGGAAGCGAGCCGGCGCGAGGAGGAGACACAGGCGGGCGGCAGGGCAGGCAGGCAGGTGGGCAGCAGCAGCGGCGTAGCGGGGACGCTTGGCTTGCCGCACGCCGACGACTACTTCGCGGTGAAGTGCGGAAGAAGAGTCCGACCGGACCAGCGTTGTGCGTGCGCCGAGCGCTCGGCGGCCGCAAGCGGCGGTCGACTGTTTCGAACATGGCAAAAGTGGCAGAAATCAACTTCGACATCGCGATTGCTCGCATCGATTCTCACTTGGAGATCGTCTGCAACGTTGCCGGACAAGCGCCGCGTCGGATAGTGTGAAAATGTAGAAAAAAGCAAAGCTTGTTACACGAAACGAGTTCGAAATCTAAGCTGCGAGGAGCGGCGGCGACAACGGTCGGGCGGCGGCGGCGTCAGTCAGCGCGCGCCGGGGCGGCCGGCGTCGGGCGGCAGCGGAAGCGAGCCGGCGCGAGGAGGAGACACAGGCGGGCGGCAGGGCAGGCAGGCAGGTGGGCAGCAGCAGCGGCGTAGCGGGGACGCTTGGCTTGCCGCACGCCGACGACTACTTCGCGGTGAAGTGCGGAAGAAGAGTCCGACCGGACCAGCGTTGTGCGTGCGCCGAGCGCTCGGCGGCCGCAAGCGGCGGTCGACTGTTTCGAACATGGCAAAAGTGGCAGAAATCAACTTCGACATCGCGATTGCTCGCATCGATTCTCACTTGGAGATCGTCTGCAACGTTGCCGGACAAGCGCCGCGTCGGATAGTGTGAAAATGTAGAAAAAAGCAAAGCTTGTTACACGAAACGAGTTCGAAATCTAAGCTGCGAGGAGCGGCGGCGACAACGGTCGGGCGGCGGCGGCGTCAGTCAGCGCGCGCCGGGGCGGCCGGCGTCGGGCGGCAGCGGAAGCGAGCCGGCGCGAGGAGGAGACACAGGCGGGCGGCAGGGCAGGCAGGCAGGTGGGCAGCAGCAGCGGCGTAGCGGGGACGCTTGGCTTGCCGCACGCCGACGACTACTTCGCGGTGAAGTGCGGAAGAAGAGTCCGACCGGACCAGCGTTGTGCGTGCGCCGAGCGCTCGGCGGCCGCAAGCGGCGGTCGACTGTTTCGAACATGGCAAAAGTGGCAGAAATCAACTTCGACATCGCGATTGCTCGCATCGATTCTCACTTGGAGATCGTCTGCAACGTTGCCGGACAAGCGCCGCGTCGGATAGTGTGAAAATGTAGAAAAAAGCAAAGCTTGTTACACGAAACGAGTTCGAAATCTAAGCTGCGAGGAGCGGCGGCGACAACGGTCGGGCGGCGGCGGCGTCAGTCAGCGCGCGCCGGGGCGGCCGGCGTCGGGCGGCAGCGGAAGCGAGCCGGCGCGAGGAGGAGACACAGGCGGGCGGCAGGGCAGGCAGGCAGGTGGGCAGCAGCAGCGGCGTAGCGGGGACGCTTGGCTTGCCGCACGCCGACGACTACTTCGCGGTGAAGTGCGGAAGAAGAGTCCGACCGGACCAGCGTTGTGCGTGCGCCGAGCGCTCGGCGGCCGCAAGCGGCGGTCGACTGTTTCGAACATGGCAAAAGTGGCAGAAATCAACTTCGACATCGCGATTGCTCGCATCGATTCTCACTTGGAGATCGTCTGCAACGTTGCCGGACAAGCGCCGCGTCGGATAGTGTGAAAATGTAGAAAAAAGCAAAGCTTGTTACACGAAACGAGTTCGAAATCTAAGCTGCGAGGAGCGGCGGCGACAACGGTCGGGCGGCGGCGGCGTCAGTCAGCGCGCGCCGGGGCGGCCGGCGTCGGGCGGCAGCGGAAGCGAGCCGGCGCGAGGAGGAGACACAGGCGGGCGGCAGGGCAGGCAGGCAGGTGGGCAGCAGCAGCGGCGTAGCGGGGACGCTTGGCTTGCCGCACGCCGACGACTACTTCGCGGTGAAGTGCGGAAGAAGAGTCCGACCGGACCAGCGTTGTGCGTGCGCCGAGCGCTCGGCGGCCGCAAGCGGCGGTCGACTGTTTCGAACATGGCAAAAGTGGCAGAAATCAACTTCGACATCGCGATTGCTCGCATCGATTCTCACTTGGAGATCGTCTGCAACGTTGCCGGACAAGCGCCGCGTCGGATAGTGTGAAAATGTAGAAAAAAGCAAAGCTTGTTACACGAAACGAGTTCGAAATCTAAGCTGCGAGGAGCGGCGGCGACGAACGACGACAGTCGGGCGTCAGCGCGCGCCGGCTGGCCGGCAGCGGAAGCGAGCCGGCGCGGTCGGAGGCGGCTGCGAGGACAGCGACCGAGGTCGTGCCGCCGCCACCGGCAGCGGGCGTGTTACGGACGCTGAGGCGCCGGTCTGCAATGCGACCGACCGAAGTCGGGTCATTGGCGGGAGTAACTCTGGTGAACTTAATGTTGGCAGATGCCTCGTCATCTCGCCAGTACGTGAGTAACGCGGCGGAATGCGGAAATTGTAATGCTTCTCGCACGTCATGGATTCGCGGTTTCACGGCCGGCAGTAGGCGTTACGGGCACGCTGCCGCATGCCGATTTCGTGGCAAAGTTTTGAAAAACGGCGGACCAGCGTTGTGCGTGCGCGACGCGCTCGGCGGCTGTAAGCGTTGGTCGAAATTTGAAAAAGTGCCGATTTTGAAATTTATGGAAAAAATTAAAAAAATAAAATTCGATTTTGCAATTACTCATATTTATCCTTGCTTTTGTATCGTTTGCAACGTTCCTGAACAAAAATTGCATGTAACAGTATGCAAATTTAGAAAAAAGCAAAGGTTGTTACACGAAATGAGTTCAAAGCATTAGTTGGTAGGAAGTGCGAGCTTGTTCGGTTGGCGTCGCGGAAGAGCACTTTTACGCGTATCGCTGGACTTCTTCTTGGGCCGTCGTCTGTTAGTCTTCGTGCGTGTTTCAGTTGCTTTTTCTCGCTTTCACTGGTCGTTCAGCTTATATCTTCTTTACCATCGCGTGCGCCCGTAACTTGAATGCTGTCTTCGCCGTTTACGTTGTCGCCGTCGCCGTCATCGTCGACTTCGCCTGAGCCGGCATTCCTTCGGAGGAGAGAGAGCTTATCCGCACAATTCTCCCTGGACGCCGCCTTTTCTCTATGGGAACCGTTGTTCGGACGCCGCTCGGCTCGCTTCTTTCGTTTTCTGCTCGGACGTTCGTGCTTGTTCGGTTGGCGTAGCTGAGAGGCAATTTTACGCGTATCGCTGGACCGCTCGTCTTCGTGCGTGTTTCATTTGCTTTTTCTCGCTTTCGCTGATCGTTCACGTTCCTCTTGAACGTAAATGCCGTCTTCGCCGTCTGCGCCGTCGCCGTCATGGTCGCCGTCGTCTTCGCCTGGGCCGGCATTCCTTCGGAGGAGAAAGCGTGTCCGCACAACACTCCCTGGACGCCGCCTCCTCCTCTCTACGGGAACCGTTGTTCGGACACTCTCCTCCCGGACCAACCACTTGGCTCGCTCCTTCGCCTCATCTGCCTGTTTTAGATCTAACCCTTTATCGCTCGCCGTATGTCGTGGAGGGCCATCGTTTTTTGGCAGGCAGATGTGAGGGTCCAGTGCTGCCAAATCGCTCGTCGTCGTCGTCAGTTTGTTTCTTCGCGTACCGCATTCCCCACCGAAGAAGCTGTCGACGCGCTGCATCAACTACTTCCCTAGTCCGGTTGATGGCACCAAGGTCGGATATTGTTTCCGTGAACGCGTTCGCATGGTCATCAGCGTTAGCGGCCGCCGTCTTTGACGACACCTTCGTTGCTGCTGCTGCTCTAACATCGTTGCCGCCGCCGCCGCGCACTCCTGACGTACCGTTGGCGCGTTTGTCTTATCGGTCGGCCGCCGCCTCAGTGTGATTCGCTTATCGCCGGCTAAGTCGAACCACTCGCCACCGTCGCCGTTGACATTGCCTTTCGCCGCCGACGCCGCCTCCTTTCGTCAGCCAGTTGCCGATGTTGCAGCTCTTCCCCGTCGGTGTCGTCCGTTGCTTTCGTTCGGTCCCGTGCTCGTCGCCAAATTGTCGTTTGCCGTCCGAAAATCCCGTCGTGCATGTTTCACAGTCCGGAGGTCATCTCGGTCGAGGGAGACATGTCGTGGAGTAATCCTCCTCGCGTCCCTTCCAAGCGCTCGCTTCAGTGATCGATACTTGTGTCGAAAGTCCTTGCGACTCGATGCTCGAATCGGACTCGTTCGTCTTGTAAATGCGATCAGGAATGAGGAGAGTTCGAACGCGCTGCCGCGCTCGTGCGTCATTTCCATCGTTTGCCAGCTTGTCGTATCGTCGGTCTCCAATTGCCGAGTGCTGCTGCTGCTGCTGCTGCTGCTGCTGCTGCTGCTGCTGCTGCTGTTCTACCGACGCGTCTTGGCCGCCTTTCTTACGCGTCTGGGAAGAACAGTTTGACGGACCGCGTACGCGTCGCGAACCTTCTAACCGCGATGCCGCCGCCTACGCCGCCTCCGCTGCCGCCGCCCCGCAGCTCCGTCAGTCGCCGCCGTCTTAGCGCAGTCGAACGTTCTGTGGGCCGAAATAGCCGTCCGCCTTCCTACCTTTAACCGGCTGCCGTCTTCCAGCAGTTACCCGCGTGTGCCGACATCATCCCGCGTCGGCGACTGGAGCAGCCACCACATGCTACCGTTCGTCGTCGTCGTGAGTCACGCGTCCACTGCTCGTCGGTTAAATGGCGGTCGCTTCCCGGAACTTTCGATAGCTAGCACGCTCGCGTAGACTGGTGCTGGTGTACGATAGTCGCGCGACGCCCAGTCGACTCGTCTCTCCTTCGGTCACCCGACTTCGCGTCTCTCGCGCCAGCGCCGCGTGTTGACGACGCGAAAGCGTGGAAGTGCCGTAAACAAAGTGTTCGTCGTTTAGCGATTAAGCCGGGAGCCCCGCCGCCGCCGTCGCCGCCGCCGCCGTCGCATGGAACGATGTCGCGTCCGTTTTGCGCTCATCGATCCTGCCGAAAATGCGTCGCCGTCGTCGTCGTTGTCGTCGGCGGCTTGCGCTTCCCGCGCGGCCGCGTTCGTCGTCACACGAACGCGCGCACGAAATCCCCCAGAACAAAAAAACGATACCTGGTTGATCCTGCCAGTAGTCATATGCTTGTCTCAAAGCTTAAGCCATGCAAGTGTAAGTTCACGCCACGCATTAGAACGGGCGAAACCGCGAATGGCTCAGGAACCGGACCTAATCCTCGGGACCGTAATCCTCCTCGGAGGCGATGGATAACTGTGGCAATTCTAGAGCTAATACATGTGACACATGCCGCGATCGGTCGGCGCGTTGCCGTCGCCTGCGCGCCGTCACGCGCGTGGGCACCCGCGTCGTCCGTTACGGGTCGCGGCGCTACATATTAGACTGAGACCGATGCGCGTCATTCCGTCCTCTCGTCGCGGTCGCCGTCGTGCGGTCGTCTTCCGCCCTCCGGGTGTTGGCGGTCTGCGGCGGCGTTCTTGTGGCGGGGCTAAAGGGCGGCGCGCTCCGCTTTGGTGACTCTGGATAACTCACTGGTCGATCGCACTGGCTTTCACGCCTGGCGACGGGTCTCTCGAGGGTCCGCCCTATCAACTGTCGACGGTCGGTTAAGTGCCTACCGTGGTTACTACGGGTAACGGGGAATCGGGGTTCGATTCCGGAGAGGGAGCATGCGAAACGGCTACCACATCCAAGGAAGGCAGCAGGCGCGCAAATTACCCACTCCCGGCACGGGGAGGTAGTGACGAAAAATAACGACGCGGGACTCTGTCGAGGCCCCGCGATCGGAATGAGTACACTTCAAATCCGTTAACGAGGACCAACCGGAGGGCAAGTCTGGTGCCAGCAGCCGCGGTAATTCCAGCTCCGGTAGCGTATATTAAAGTTGTTGCGGTTAAAAAGCTCGTAGTCCGAACTCGGGTTCGTGGTCGCGTTCGCGGCCCCGGGGCGGCGGCGCCATCGTCCGTCGTTGACTTTGGTCGTCCGTGCGCATTCCCGGCCCTTTCCGCCGGTGTCAACCGCTTGTACATCCGCCACGCGGTCCTGCCGGCGAAGTTACGCGGGGGAGTAGTGGGTGTTTTTTCCGACGGGTTTGCCGCGGAGGTGCGGGGGGTCCCGCGAGCGTCGCCGTCGTCGGCGGCGCCGGGTTTCCGTTCCGTCTGGCGCGCGCGGTCAAAAGGCGGTGCGATTCGCGCGGCGTCTCTTCCCTGTCGGCGGCGGCCAGCGGCGTTTGCTCGTCGTCTGCGTCGCCGTCGTCGCCTAAAAGGGCGGTTGCGTCGCGTCGTTCCGTCTCGCGTTCAACGTCACGGGGGAGCGTTCTTCCCTGCCGCTGCGCGCGGTGGCCTCCTCTTCCCTCACCGTCCTCCAATCTGCCCTCGGTTGCCCTGCTATACCTACCTCCGCGTCTATCTTCGCGTCTGTTCTGCGCGCGTGCGCGGTCGGCGGTTTCTCCTCCAAGGGTGCTCTTGACCGAGTGTCCGCGGCGGCCGGTACGTTCACTTTGAAAAAATTAGAGTGCTCAGAGCGGGCTGTTCAAGCTTGCATACGATAAGCATGGAATGATGGAAGAGGGCCTCGTCTACGTCTGTCGGTCTCCGTCTACGGCGAGGCAATGATCGAAGGGAGCGGTCGGGGCCACTCGTATTGCGACGTTAGAGGTGAAATTCTTGGATCGTCGCAAGACGAACTGCAGCGATGGCGTGTGGCAAGCACGTTTTCCTCGATCAAGAGCGAAAGTCGGAGGTTCGAAGACGATCAGATACCGTCGTAGTTCCGACCGTAAACGATGCCGACCGGCGATCCGCCGGCGTTCGCTTCCATGACCCGGCGGGTAGCCTGCGGGAAACCAGAGTTCGGTTCCGGGGGGAGTATGGTTGCAAAGCTGAAACTTAAAGGAATTGACGGAAGGGCACCACCAGGAGTGGAGCCTGCGGCTTAATTTGACTCAACACGGGAAAACTCACCCGGTCCGGACACCGGTAGGATTGACAGATCGATAGCTCTTTCTCGATTCGGTGGGTGGTGGTGCATGGCCGTTCTTAGTTGGTGGAGCGATCCGTCTGGTTGATTCCGATAACGAACGAGACTCCGGCCTGCTAACTAGTGCGCCGATGTGTGTGTTTATTCAACGGCGGGCTCGGCGTTCATCGCAGCGCCCGGGTCCGGGTCGGTTTTCTCACGCACTTCTTAGAGGGACGGGTGGCAGAAAGCCACACGAGGCGGAGCGATAACAGGTCTGTGATGCCCTTAGATGTCCGGGGCCGCACGCGCGCTACACTGGAGGTATCAGCGGGGACTTCGCCCCGGCCCGAGAGGGTCGGGAAACCTCTTAACCACCTCCCGTGATAGGGATCGGGGCCTGTAACCAACCCCGTGAACGAGGAATTCCCGGTAGGCGCGGGTCAACAGCCCGCGTCGATCACGTCCCTGCCCTTTGTACACACCGCCCGTCGCTACTACCGATCGAACGGTCCGGTGAGGTCCTCGGATCTGGCCGACGACGCCGCCGGGCAGCGTGCACGTGGCGCAGCGGCGGCGGTCTCCGCTGCCGTTTCACGCGCGTGTCGTACTCGCCTCGGCGTTCGATGCCTGGAGAAGACGACCGAACCCGATCGTTTAGAGGAAGTAAAAGTCGTAACAAGGTTTCCGTAGGTGAACCTGCGGAAGGATCATTATCGGTGAAAAACGCTCGCTGTTTTGACCGTTTCCTTTGTTCGAAATGCCGTCGAGTTACCGTCTCTCGCTGCTGCTGCTGCTGCTGCCACCGCCGTCTATCGGCGGCGGCGGCGGCGGCGGGAATGACGTCTCGACGGTCGGGACATGAAGCGAAAACTGGTCGGTCGCGGGTAGCGCGTTTTGTCGTCGTCGGCGAGTTGGTAGCAACTAACAGAGAGGCCGCGCCACCGTCGCATGGACGGCCCCCCGCCGATGTTGTCACCACTGCCGCCTCTCTCGCCCGGCGCAAATCGACTGCTACCCGCGCGAGACGGTCGCCGTCACATCATCCGTCTCCCGCCTTACTCACGTCCGGCCATATCGTTTTTGCACCGCCGTTACGTCCCAGATCGGGAGGTCGAGTGTCGGTTATACGTGCCACGCCATGATCGCGAGATGGATGACGCCGCCGGCCGCCGTCACGCCTCCTTCTCCGTCTCCCGCCGTTTCTGGTCTACGCCGTACGGTCCACGCCGCCGATGTCCCTGACAATTGTGGTGGTTGTCGGGGTGCCTGTCTGCTGTGGACGTCGGCCGCCGCTGCCGTGGTGGCACGTCGCTACGCCTTACGGTCCACGCCGCCGATGTCCCCGACGAAATTGTGGTGTTTGTCGGGGTGCCTGTCTGCTGTGGACGTCGGCCGCCGCTGCGCCCGTTCTCGACCTCCTCCTCCTCCTCGCACACTATTTTTTTTTTAAAACCAGTCTCGAAAATAAACCGAAAAACTAAACTGAAAAACCCTGGACGGGGGATCACTCGGCTCGTCCGTCGATGAAGAGCGCGGCCAGCCGCGAGAACTGATGCGAATTGCAGGACTCAGTGAACATCGACACCTCGAACGCACATTGCGGCCTCGAGATCCCTTGTCTCGGGGCCCCGTCCGGTCGAGAGGCGGAAAATGGCATGTCTTCTCACTCGTTAGTCGAGAGGCATCTCACCGTCCCCCGCGTCATTATTCTCGAATTCGGGAATCAATTGCCTTTCTAACGCGGAGGAAACCGGGACGTCGCAGGATGGAAGTCGCTAGACTCTCACCTTCGTCTCCCGCTTGCAGACCGCGGGGTCGCTTCCGTTACGACCGCGAGCAGTCATTGATTGCAAGACGACCACGGCCGCGCGCGTGCGCAAACAGCGGCGGCAACGTCGTTTCGCTCTCGGAGGTCGAAATACAAACCTTGGGCGTCTCGATTGCCAGTCTCTGCCGCCGCCGCCGCCTGCCTTGCCACTGCCGTCACAGTGCGCGCGCGGTACCTACGTCGTTTTGTCTAAATACGCACACACACAAAACCGCCGCCCTCGGCTCGGACGAGACGACCCGCTGAACTTAAGCATATCGCTAAGCGGAGGAAAAGAAACCAACCGGGATTCCCTTAGTAACGGCGAGTGAACCGGGAGAAGCCCAACGCCGAATCCCGTCGCCAGTAAACGGCTTCGGGACGTGTGGCGCATGGGTCGAAGGCAGCCGCTCGTTTTCGTCTCGCGTAGTTCGGAGTTCCCTCGATCGGGGCCGCCCGCGGCGGGTGCCAGGCCCATTCGGTGCGGACGACGCGCGACGGCCTTCGATCCGAGAGTCGGGTTGCTTGGGAACGCAGCCCAAATCGGGTGGTAAGCTCCATCCAAGGCTAAATACCGGGACGAGTCCGATAGTCGACAAGTACCGTGAGGGAAAGTTGAAAAGAACTTTGGAGAGAGAGTTCAAGAGAACGTGAAACCGCCCAGGGGTAAACGGGTGGGACCGCTCACCGCGATCGCGGGGGGACTCAGTCCGGTGCTGCCGAACGTGGCCCAAACTCGATTTGGTTGTTGTCCGGGTATTACTACTCGGGCGGCGGCGCCCATCACAGGCCGGCGCGGACGTCGTTTCGGAGGTCACCGGCGGGGGCTACGTTTCGGTTGGTGGTTTCCGCCTCCTTCCGCTCGTGTCCCCGACGCCCTCCGGATTCTGCTTTTGCGCTCGCGTCGCCGACGAGAGAGACGGGCCGCGGGGAACGAGGAGAGCGCGGCGGTCGCCGCTGTCGCTGCTGCCGCCGCTGTGGCGGCGATTCGCGTCGCTGCTGCTGCTGCTGCCGCCGTGGCCGCCGTCGCTGCCGTCGTGGCTTCTCCTCACCATTCCACGCGATCACCCGCACCTCTTCTTCGCTCGGCATCATATGGCGCGGGCGCTTCGGCGCGACGCTCACATCCGCACGGCCGGCACCGGACGCACTTCCCCTCCGGTCCGTCGTCGCGACCCGTTCCCGGCGTGCAGGTCGACGCGCGGTGTCCGTGGGCGGAAGGCGCACTCTAAACTCCACCCTTCACGTTCGCGTGTCGGGCCGGAGGCGTCTTCTGTCGGGCCCGCGAGCGTACTGCCCCCTTCTGCCGGGGACGGAGGAAACGAAAACGCGATCCGTTACACGTGGCGATCCGGTTTCTTCTCGTCGGACGATCCGCGCGGCGCTTCGCGCGCCCTCGGCGCCCCACCGTCTCGGGCGTGCGCGGGACAGTGTTCGCGGGAGCTTCGAAACCGGTGCGGCCGCGCCGATTCCCGTGCCGGCGCGCGACGTCGTCTCGTCGCGTCGTCTTTCTCCGCGTTGTTGCCGGGATCCAAAAGGTTCCGGTCGCGCGCGGGAGGGGCCCTGCTAGCGCGGTAGGTCGGCGAGCCTTTGGTGCCGCCCGTCACCTCGGGTCCGCGACGTGCATCGGCAACCCACCCGACCCGTCTTGAAACACGGACCGAGGAGTCCTGGCCGTTCGCGAGTCGTAGGGGCCCCGAAGAACCCCGAAGGCGCAGCGAAAGCGAGAGAGCGCGTGGGAGGGCACCGGTCCGGGAGAGGTGTCTCGGCGAAAGCGGTTTTCGGCGGGGAGCTTCTCGCTTCCTTCCGCCGCCTAGCCGTGCCCGATTCCGCCGGCGCTTGCCGTCTTCGTCCCGCCGTCCTTTCCCTCTTTTCCCTCGTCCGTTCCGAGTCGAAAATTCCCCACGATTTTCCCGTCGCCGGGAGATGACGAGGTGGCTCGGGCGCCTGTGGCGGGGGGAAAACTCACGGGGGTCTGTCGACGTTTGCGGGGTGCAGCCTCAAACTTTCCTCCCACCGCCCACCGGTGAGATCCCGCGGCTTGAACTAGTCACGATTTATGTCGTCGAGTTTAGGCGCTGCGCGCGGGCGCATCACCCCCGGGTCGGTAATTTTTTTCTCCGAGTACGACTCGGCCGACTCTGGCGTAGCGAGCGGCCAGGGACCCGAAAGATGGCGATCCACGCCCGGTCGGGATGAAGCCAGAGGAAACTCTGGTGGAAGTCCGAAGCGCCTCTGACGTGCAAATCGATCGTCGGAACCGGGTGTAGGGGCGAAAGACCAATCGAGCCGTCTAGTAGCTGGTTCCCTCCGAAGTTTCCCTCAGGATAGCTGGCGTTCGATCGTCGCAATTCCATCCGGTAAAGCGAACGATTGGAGGCCCCGGGGCCGTTCACGGCCTCGACCTACTCTCGAACTCGGAACGGGTGGAACGGGTCGACTCTCCCGAATACGGAGCCGTCCCACTTCTCTGCCGCCTGTCGTCGTCGTCGTCCTCGCGGGCGGCGGCGGCGGCGGTGTCAGAAACGAATGCGAATGCCAAGTGGGCCACTTTTGGTAAGCAGAACTGGCGCTGTGGGATGAACCAAACGTCCGGCTAAGGTGCCTAACGCGACGCCCATGAGATCCCCGAAAGGGTGTCGGTCGATATAGACAGCAGGACGGTGGCCACGGAAGTCGGAATCCGCTAAGGAGTGTGTAACAACTCACCTGCCGAATCGACCGGCCCCGAAAATGGATGGCGCTGGAGCGACGGACCGATGCCGGACCGTCGCGGCGAGGAGCGCTTGCGCTAGAACAATGCGCGCGCCTGACCGATGCCGCGACGAGTAGGAGGGCGCCGCGGTGTGCACGGAAGCCTAGGGCGCGAGCCCGGGTGGAGCCGACCGCGGGTGCAGATCTCGGTGGTAGTAGCAAATATTCGAACGAGACCTTCGAAGACCGAAGTGGAGAAGGGTTCCGTGCCAACGGCGGTCGAGCACGGGTCAGTCGGTCCTAAGACGCAGGCGAAAGTCTTCCCGAAAGGCGCCGGATCCGTAAGTCTCGCCAACGGGTGGAGGAGGAGGAGAAGGAGCGTCGTCGTCGTCGTCGTTGTCTTCTTCGACGATGCTACCGACTTAACTTCACACCCGTACAGTTTTTCTCGAAAAATCTTGAACGCGTTGAAAGACGAGCGGCCGGCCTTCCGTCGAAAGGGAATCGGGTTAATATTCCCGAACCCGGACTCGGAGAGTGCCCGGGGGTGGTGGCGGCGCTGCTGGCAGCAATGTCGGTGGCGTCTCGTCGCTTCTCGGGCGAAACCGCGGTGACGCAAGCGAGCCCGGAGACGTCGCCGAGAGCCCCGGGAAGAGTTCTCTCTTCTTCGTAAAGGACCGTGTCCGTGGAATCGGCTCGTCCGGAGATACGGAAAAGGTACCTGTAGAGCGCCGCGGCTCGGGCGGCGTCCGGTGCGCTTTCGGCGGCCCTGGAAAATCCGGGTCCGGTTTTCGCAGCTCTCGAGTCGGTCCGTACCCACCATCCGCAGCAGGTCTCCAAGGTGTACAGCCTCTCGTCGATGGCATCAATGTAGGTAAGGGAAGTCGGCAAAATGGATCCGTACCTTCGGAAGAAGGATTGGCTCCGAGGACCGGGTCGGTCGGGCCGTGCCCGC
>CAXIWW010000891.1:0-24571 GCA_964036315.1 Acanthosepion esculentum | reverse complement strand
TCATGGTGGCCTTATTCATAGTCATGCTACCAACATTCTGTATACTTAGTTTCAGGCTAAAATTCTAAAATTTGCATGTTTCCATTTTCATGCTAATCATAATTATAATATGCCGCATGGAGCGGCCCTAGTAAATAACTAAGGGAATGAAGTAGAAAATTTTTCATGGTGGCCTTATTCATAGTCATGCTACCAACATTCTGTATACTTAGTTTCAGGCTAAAATTCTAAAATTTGCATGTTTCCATTTTCATGCTAATCATAATTAGAAAAGGCCGCATGGAGCGGCCCTAGTAAATAACTAAGGGAATGAAGTAGAAAATTTTTCATGGTGGCCTTATTCATAGTCATGCTACCAACATTCTGTATACTTAGTTTCAGGCTAAAATTCTAAAATTTGCATGTTTCCATTTTCATGCTAATCATAATTAGAAAAGGCCGCATGGAGCGGCCCTAGTAAATAACTAAGGGAATGAAGTAGAAAATTTTTCATGGTGGCCTTATTCATAGTCATGCTACCAACATTCTGTATACTTAGTTTCAGGCTAAAATTCTAAAATTTGCATGTTTCCATTTTCATGCTAATCATAATTAGAAAAGGCCGCATGGAGCGGCCCTAGTAAATAACTAAGGGAATGAAGTAGAAAATTTTTCATGGTGGCCTTATTCATAGTCATGCTACCAACATTCTGTATACTTAGTTTCAGGCTAAAATTCTAAAATTTGCATGTTTCCATTTTCATGCTAATCATAATTAGAAAAGGCCGCATGGAGCGGCCCTAGTAAATAACTAAGGGAATGAAGTAGAAAATTTTTCATGGTGGCCTTATTCATAGTCATGCTACCAACATTCTGTATACTTAGTTTCAGGCTAAAATTCTAAAATTTGCATGTTTCCATTTTCATGCTAATCATAATTAGAAAAGGCCGCATGGAGCGGCCCTAGTAAATAACTAAGGGAATGAAGTAGAAAATTTTTCATGGTGGCCTTATTCATAGTCATGCTACCAACATTCTGTATACTTAGTTTCAGGCTAAAATTCTAAAATTTGCATGTTTCCATTTTCATGCTAATCATAATTAGAAAAGGCCGCATGGAGCGGCCCTAGTAAATAACTAAGGGAATGAAGTAGAAAATTTTTCATGGTGGCCTTATTCATAGTCATGCTACCAACATTCTGTATACTTAGTTTCAGGCTAAAATTCTAAAATTTGCATGTTTCCATTTTCATGCTAATCATAATTAGAAAAGGCCGCATGGAGCGGCCCTAGTAAATAACTAACGGAATGAAGTAGAAAATTTTTCATGGTGGCCTTATTCATAGTCATGCTACCAACATTCTGTATACTTAGTTTCAGGCTAAAATTCTAAAATTTGCATGTTTCCATTTTCATGCTAATCATAATTAGAAAAGGCCGCATGGAGCAGGCCCTAGTAAATAACTAAGGGAATGAAGTAGAAAATTTTTCATGGTGGCCTTATTCATAGTCATGCTACCAACATTCTGTATACTTAGTTTCAGGCTAAAATTCTAAAATTTGCATGTTTCCATTTTCATGCTAATCATAATTATAATATGCCGCATGGAGCGGCCCTAGTAAATAACTAAGGGAATGAAGTAGAAAATTTTTCATGGTGGCCTTATTCATAGTCATGCTACCAACATTCTGTATACTTAGTTTCAGGCTAAAATTCTAAAATTTGCATGTTTCCATTTTCATGCTAATCATAATTAGAAAAGGCCGCATGGAGCGGCCCTAGTAAATAACTAAGGGAATGAAGTAGAAAATTTTTCATGGTGGCCTTATTCATAGTCATGCTACCAACATTCTGTATACTTAGTTTCAGGCTAAAATTCTAAAATTTGCATGTTTCCATTTTCATGCTAATCATAATTAGAAAAGGCCGCATGGAGCGGCCCTAGTAAATAACTAAGGGAATGAAGTAGAAAATTTTTCATGGTGGCCTTATTCATAGTCATGCTACCAACATTCTGTATACTTAGTTTCAGGCTAAAATTCTAAAATTTGCATGTTTCCATTTTCATGCTAATCATAATTAGAAAAGGCCGCATGGAGCGGCCCTAGTAAATAACTAAGGGAATGAAGTAGAAAATTTTTCATGGTGGCCTTATTCATAGTCATGCTACCAACATTCTGTATACTTAGTTTCAGGCTAAAATTCTAAAATTTGCATGTTTCCATTTTCATGCTAATCATAATTAGAAAAGGCCGCATGGAGCGGCCCTAGTAAATAACTAACGGAATGAAGTAGAAAATTTTTCATGGTGGCCTTATTCATAGTCATGCTACCAACATTCTGTATACTTAGTTTCAGGCTAAAATTCTAAAATTTGCATGTTTCCATTTTCATGCTAAACATAATTAGAAAAGGCCGCATGGAGCAGCCCTAGTAAATAACTAAGGGAATGAAGTAGAAAATTTTTCATGGTGGCCTTATTCATAGTCATGCTACCAACATTCTGTATACTTAGTTTCAGGCTAAAATTCTAAAATTTGCATGTTTCCATTTTCATGCTAATCATAATTAGAAAAGGCCGCATGGAGCGGCCCTAGTAAATAACTAAGGGAATGAAGTAGAAAATTTTTCATGGTGGCCTTATTCATAGTCATGCTACCAACATTCTGTATACTTAGTTTCAGGCTAAAATTCTAAAATTTGCATGTTTCCATTTTCATGCTAATCATAATTAGAAAAGGCCGCATGGAGCGGCCCTAGTAAATAACTAAGGGAATGAAGTAGAAAATTTTTCATGGTGGCCTTATTCATAGTCATGCTACCAACATTCTGTATACTTAGTTTCAGGCTAAAATTCTAAAATTTGCATGTTTCCATTTTCATGCTAATCATAATTAGAAAAGGCCGCATGGAGCGGCCCTAGTAAATAACTAAGGGAATGAAGTAGAAAATTTTTCATGGTGGCCTTATTCATAGTCATGCTACCAACATTCTGTATACTTAGTTTCAGGCTAAAATTCTAAAATTTGCATGTTTCCATTTTCATGCTAATCATAATTAGAAAAGGCCGCATGGAGCGGCCCTAGTAAATAACTAACGGAATGAAGTAGAAAATTTTTCATGGTGGCCTTATTCATAGTCATGCTACCAACATTCTGTATACTTAGTTTCAGGCTAAAATTCTAAAATTTGCATGTTTCCATTTTCATGCTAATCATAATTAGAAAAGGGCGCATGGAGCGGCCCTAGTAAATAACTAAGGGAATGAAGTAGAAAATTTTTCATGGTGGCCTTATTCATAGTCATGCTACCAACATTCTGTATACTTAGTTTCAGGCTAAAATTCTAAAATTTGCATGTTTCCATTTTCATGCTAATCATAATTATAATATGCCGCATGGAGCGGCCCTAGTAAATAACTAAGGGAATGAAGTAGGAAATTTTTCATGGTGGACTTATTCATAGTCATGCTACCAACATTCTGTATACTTAGTTTCAGGCTAAAATTCTAAAATTTGCATGTTTCCATTTTCATGCTAATCATAATTAGAAAAGGCCGCATGGAGCGGCCCTAGTAAATAACTAACGGAATGAAGTAGAAAATTTTTCATGGTGGCCTTATTCATAGTCATGCTACCAACATTCTGTATACTTAGTTTCAGG
Source organism: Acanthosepion esculentum (assembly GCA_964036315.1). Taxonomy (NCBI): domain Eukaryota; kingdom Metazoa; phylum Mollusca; class Cephalopoda; order Sepiida; family Sepiidae; genus Acanthosepion; species Acanthosepion esculentum. Next base: position 20,928 of record CAXIWW010000891.1, on the reverse strand, counting down.
CTAAAATTCTAAAATTTGCATGTTTCCATTTTCATGCTAATCATAATTAGAAAAGGCCGCATGGAGCAGCCCTAGTAAATAACTAAGGGAATGAAGTAGAAAATTTTTCATGGTGGCCTTATTCATAGTCATGCTACCAACATTCTGTATACTTAGTTTCAGGCTAAAATTCTAAAATTTGCATGTTTCCATTTTCATGCTAATCATAATTATAATATGCCGCATGGAGCGGCCCTAGTAAATAACTAAGGGAATGAAGTAGAAAATTTTTCATGGTGGCCTTATTCATAGTCATGCTACCAACATTCTGTATACTTAGTTTCAGGCTAAAATTCTAAAATTTGCATGTTTCCATTTTCATGCTAATCATAATTAGAAAAGGCCGCATGGAGCGGCCCTAGTAAATAACTAAGGGAATGAAGTAGAAAATTTTTCATGGTGGCCTTATTCATAGTCATGCTACCAACATTCTGTATACTTAGTTTCAGGCTAAAATTCTAAAATTTGCATGTTTCCATTTTCATGCTAATCATAATTAGAAAAGGCCGCATGGAGCGGCCCTAGTAAATAACTAAGGGAATGAAGTAGAAAATTTTTCATGGTGGCCTTATTCATAGTCATGCTACCAACATTCTGTATACTTAGTTTCAGGCTAAAATTCTAAAATTTGCATGTTTCCATTTTCATGCTAATCATAATTAGAAAAGGCCGCATGGAGCGGCCCTAGTAAATAACTAAGGGAATGAAGTAGAAAATTTTTCATGGTGGCCTTATTCATAGTCATGCTACCAACATTCTGTATACTTAGTTTCAGGCTAAAATTCTAAAATTTGCATGTTTCCATTTTCATGCTAATCATAATTAGAAAAGGCCGCATGGAGCGGCCCTAGTAAATAACTAACGGAATGAAGTAGAAAATTTTTCATGGTGGCCTTATTCATAGTCATGCTACCAACATTCTGTATACTTAGTTTCAGGCTAAAATTCTAAAATTTGCATGTTTCCATTTTCATGCTAAACATAATTAGAAAAGGCCGCATGGAGCAGCCCTAGTAAATAACTAAGGGAATGAAGTAGAAAATTTTTCATGGTGGCCTTATTCATAGTCATGCTACCAACATTCTGTATACTTAGTTTCAGGCTAAAATTCTAAAATTTGCATGTTTCCATTTTCATGCTAATCATAATTAGAAAAGGCCGCATGGAGCGGCCCTAGTAAATAACTAAGGGAATGAAGTAGAAAATTTTTCATGGTGGCCTTATTCATAGTCATGCTACCAACATTCTGTATACTTAGTTTCAGGCTAAAATTCTAAAATTTGCATGTTTCCATTTTCATGCTAATCATAATTAGAAAAGGCCGCATGGAGCGGCCCTAGTAAATAACTAACGGAATGAAGTAGAAAATTTTTCATGGTGGCCTTATTCATAGTCATGCTACCAACATTCTGTATACTTAGTTTCAGGCTAAAATTCTAAAATTTGCATGTTTCCATTTTCATGCTAATCATAATTAGAAAAGGCCGCATGGAGCGGCCCTAGTAAATAACTAACGGAATGAAGTAGAAAATTTTTCATGGTGGCCTTATTCATAGTCATGCTACCAACATTCTGTATACTTAGTTTCAGGCTAAAATTCTAAAATTTGCATGTTTCCATTTTCATGCTAAACATAATTAGAAAAGGCCGCATGGAGCAGCCCTAGTAAATAACTAAGGGAATGAAGTAGAAAATTTTTCATGGTGGCCTTATTCATAGTCATGCTACCAACATTCTGTATACTTAGTTTCAGGCTAAAATTCTAAAATTTGCATGTTTCCATTTTCATGCTAATCATAATTAGAAAAGGCCGCATGGAGCGGCCCTAGTAAATAACTAAGGGAATGAAGTAGAAAATTTTTCATGGTGGCCTTATTCATAGTCATGCTACCAACATTCTGTATACTTAGTTTCAGGCTAAAATTCTAAAATTTGCATGTTTCCATTTTCATGCTAATCATAATTAGAAAAGGCCGCATGGAGCGGCCCTAGTAAATAACTAACGGAATGAAGTAGAAAATTTTTCATGGTGGCCTTATTCATAGTCATGCTACCAACATTCTGTATACTTAGTTTCAGGCTAAAATTCTAAAATTTGCATGTTTCCATTTTCATGCTAATCATAATTAGAAAAGGCCGCATGGAGCGGCCCTAGTAAATAACTAACGGAATGAAGTAGAAAATTTTTCATGGTGGCCTTATTCATAGTCATGCTACCAACATTCTGTATACTTAGTTTCAGGCTAAAATTCTAAAATTTGCATGTTTCCATTTTCATGCTAAACATAATTAGAAAAGGCCGCATGGAGCAGCCCTAGTAAATAACTAAGGGAATGAAGTAGAAAATTTTTCATGGTGGCCTTATTCATAGTCATGCTACCAACATTCTGTATACTTAGTTTCAGGCTAAAATTCTAAAATTTGCATGTTTCCATTTTCATGCTAATCATAATTAGAAAAGGCCGCATGGAGCGGCCCTAGTAAATAACTAACGGAATGAAGTAGAAAATTTTTCATGGTGGCCTTATTCATAGTCATGCTACCAACATTCTGTATACTTAGTTTCAGGCTAAAATTCTAAAATTTGCATGTTTCCATTTTCATGCTAAACATAATTAGAAAAGGCCGCATGGAGCAGCCCTAGTAAATAACTAAGGGAATGAAGTAGAAAATTTTTCATGGTGGCCTTATTCATAGTCATGCTACCAACATTCTGTATACTTAGTTTCAGGCTAAAATTCTAAAATTTGCATGTTTCCATTTTCATGCTAATCATAATTAGAAAAGGCCGCATGGAGCGGCCCTAGTAAATAACTAAGGGAATGAAGTAGAAAATTTTTCATGGTGGCCTTATTCATAGTCATGCTACCAACATTCTGTATACTTAGTTTCAGGCTAAAATTCTAAAATTTGCATGTTTCCATTTTCATGCTAATCATAATTAGAAAAGGCCGCATGGAGCGGCCCTAGTAAATAACTAAGGGAATGAAGTAGAAAATTTTTCATGGTGGCCTTATTCATAGTCATGCTACCAACATTCTGTATACTTAGTTTCAGGCTAAAATTCTAAAATTTGCATGTTTCCATTTTCATGCTAATCATAATTAGAAAAGGCCGCATGGAGCGGCCCTAGTAAATAACTAAGGGAATGAAGTAGAAAATTTTTCATGGTGGCCTTATTCATAGTCATGCTACCAACATTCTGTATACTTAGTTTCAGGCTAAAATTCTAAAATTTGCATGTTTCCATTTTCATGCTAATCATAATTAGAAAAGGCCGCATGGAGCGGCCCTAGTAAATAACTAACGGAATGAAGTAGAAAATTTTTCATGGTGGCCTTATTCATAGTCATGCTACCAACATTCTGTATACTTAGTTTCAGGCTAAAATTCTAAAATTTGCATGTTTCCATTTTCATGCTAATCATAATTAGAAAAGGCCGCATGGAGCGGCCCTAGTAAATAACTAACGGAATGAAGTAGAAAATTTTTCATGGTGGCCTTATTCATAGTCATGCTACCAACATTCTGTATACTTAGTTTCAGGCTAAAATTCTAAAATTTGCATGTTTCCATTTTCATGCTAAACATAATTAGAAAAGGCCGCATGGAGCAGCCCTAGTAAATAACTAAGGGAATGAAGTAGAAAATTTTTCATGGTGGCCTTATTCATAGTCATGCTACCAACATTCTGTATACTTAGTTTCAGGCTAAAATTCTAAAATTTGCATGTTTCCATTTTCATGCTAATCATAATTAGAAAAGGCCGCATGGAGCGGCCCTAGTAAATAACTAAGGGAATGAAGTAGAAAATTTTTCATGGTGGCCTTATTCATAGTCATGCTACCAACATTCTGTATACTTAGTTTCAGGCTAAAATTCTAAAATTTGCATGTTTCCATTTTCATGCTAATCATAATTAGAAAAGGCCGCATGGAGCGGCCCTAGTAAATAACTAACGGAATGAAGTAGAAAATTTTTCATGGTGGCCTTATTCATAGTCATGCTACCAACATTCTGTATACTTAGTTTCAGGCTAAAATTCTAAAATTTGCATGTTTCCATTTTCATGCTAAACATAATTAGAAAAGGCCGCATGGAGCAGCCCTAGTAAATAACTAAGGGAATGAAGTAGAAAATTTTTCATGGTGGCCTTATTCATAGTCATGCTACCAACATTCTGTATACTTAGTTTCAGGCTAAAATTCTAAAATTTGCATGTTTCCATTTTCATGCTAATCATAATTAGAAAAGGCCGCATGGAGCGGCCCTAGTAAATAACTAAGGGAATGAAGTAGAAAATTTTTCATGGTGGCCTTATTCATAGTCATGCTACCAACATTCTGTATACTTAGTTTCAGGCTAAAATTCTAAAATTTGCATGTTTCCATTTTCATGCTAATCATAATTAGAAAAGGCCGCATGGAGCGGCCCTAGTAAATAACTAAGGGAATGAAGTAGAAAATTTTTCATGGTGGCCTTATTCATAGTCATGCTACCAACATTCTGTATACTTAGTTTCAGGCTAAAATTCTAAAATTTGCATGTTTCCATTTTCATGCTAATCATAATTAGAAAAGGCCGCATGGAGCGGCCCTAGTAAATAACTAAGGGAATGAAGTAGAAAATTTTTCATGGTGGCCTTATTCATAGTCATGCTACCAACATTCTGTATACTTAGTTTCAGGCTAAAATTCTAAAATTTGCATGTTTCCATTTTCATGCTAATCATAATTAGAAAAGGCCGCATGGAGCGGCCCTAGTAAATAACTAACGGAATGAAGTAGAAAATTTTTCATGGTGGCCTTATTCATAGTCATGCTACCAACATTCTGTATACTTAGTTTCAGGCTAAAATTCTAAAATTTGCATGTTTCCATTTTCATGCTAATCATAATTAGAAAAGGCCGCATGGAGCGGCCCTAGTAAATAACTAACGGAATGAAGTAGAAAATTTTTCATGGTGGCCTTATTCATAGTCATGCTACCAACATTCTGTATACTTAGTTTCAGGCTAAAATTCTAAAATTTGCATGTTTCCATTTTCATGCTAAACATAATTAGAAAAGGCCGCATGGAGCAGCCCTAGTAAATAACTAAGGGAATGAAGTAGAAAATTTTTCATGGTGGCCTTATTCATAGTCATGCTACCAACATTCTGTATACTTAGTTTCAGGCTAAAATTCTAAAATTTGCATGTTTCCATTTTCATGCTAATCATAATTAGAAAAGGCCGCATGGAGCGGCCCTAGTAAATAACTAAGGGAATGAAGTAGAAAATTTTTCATGGTGGCCTTATTCATAGTCATGCTACCAACATTCTGTATACTTAGTTTCAGGCTAAAATTCTAAAATTTGCATGTTTCCATTTTCATGCTAATCATAATTAGAAAAGGCCGCATGGAGCGGCCCTAGTAAATAACTAACGGAATGAAGTAGAAAATTTTTCATGGTGGCCTTATTCATAGTCATGCTACCAACATTCTGTATACTTAGTTTCAGGCTAAAATTCTAAAATTTGCATGTTTCCATTTTCATGCTAAACATAATTAGAAAAGGCCGCATGGAGCAGCCCTAGTAAATAACTAAGGGAATGAAGTAGAAAATTTTTCATGGTGGCCTTATTCATAGTCATGCTACCAACATTCTGTATACTTAGTTTCAGGCTAAAATTCTAAAATTTGCATGTTTCCATTTTCATGCTAATCATAATTATAATATGCCGCATGGAGCGGCCCTAGTAAATAACTAAGGGAATGAAGTAGAAAATTTTTCATGGTGGCCTTATTCATAGTCATGCTACCAACATTCTGTATACTTAGTTTCAGGCTAAAATTCTAAAATTTGCATGTTTCCATTTTCATGCTAATCATAATTAGAAAAGGCCGCATGGAGCGGCCCTAGTAAATAACTAAGGGAATGAAGTAGAAAATTTTTCATGGTGGCCTTATTCATAGTCATGCTACCAACATTCTGTATACTTAGTTTCAGGCTAAAATTCTAAAATTTGCATGTTTCCATTTTCATGCTAATCATAATTAGAAAAGGCCGCATGGAGCGGCCCTAGTAAATAACTAAGGGAATGAAGTAGAAAATTTTTCATGGTGGCCTTATTCATAGTCATGCTACCAACATTCTGTATACTTAGTTTCAGGCTAAAATTCTAAAATTTGCATGTTTCCATTTTCATGCTAATCATAATTAGAAAAGGCCGCATGGAGCGGCCCTAGTAAATAACTAAGGGAATGAAGTTGAAAATTTTTCAAGGTGGCCTTATTCATAGTCATGCTACCAACATTCTGTATACTTAGTTTCAGGCTAAAATTCTAAAATTTGCATGTTTCCATTTTCATGCTAATCATAATTAGAAAAGGCCGCATGGAGCGGCCCTAGTAAATAACTAACGGAATGAAGTAGAAAATTTTTCATGGTGGCCTTATTCATAGTCATGCTACCAACATTCTGTATACTTAGTTTCAGGCTAAAATTCTAAAATTTGCATGTTTCCATTTTCATGCTAATCATAATTAGAAAAGGCCGCATGGAGCGGCCCTAGTAAATAACTAAGGGAATGAAGTAGAAAATTTTTCATGGTGGCCTTATTCATAGTCATGCTACCAACATTCTGTATACTTAGTTTCAGGCTAAAATTCTAAAATTTGCATGTTTCCATTTTCATGCTAATCATAATTAGAAAAGGCCGCATGGAGCGGCCCTAGTAAATAACTAAGGGAATGAAGTAGAAAATTTTTCATGGTGGCCTTATTCATAGTCATGCTACCAACATTCTGTATACTTAGTTTCAGGCTAAAATTCTAAAATTTGCATGTTTCCATTTTCATGCTAATCATAATTAGAAAAGGCCGCATGGAGCGGCCCTAGTAAATAACTAAGGGAATGAAGTAGAAAATTTTTCATGGTGGCATTATTCATAGTCATGCTACCAACATTCTGTATACTTAGTTTCAGGCTAAAATTCTAAAATTTGCATGTTTCCATTTTCATGCTAATCCTAATTAGAAAAGGCCGCATGGAGCGGCCCTAGTAAATAACTAAGGGAATGAAGTAGAAAATTTTTCATGGTGGCATTATTCATAGTCATGCTACCAACATTCTGTATACTTAGTTTCAGGCTAAAATTCTAAAATTTGCATGTTTCCATTTTCATGCTAATCATAATTAGAAAAGGCCGCATGGAGCGGCCCTAGTAAATAACTAAGGGAATGAAGTAGAAAATTTTTCATGGTGGCCTTATTCATAGTCATGCTACCAACATTCTGTATACTTAGTTTCAGGCTAAAATTCTAAAATTTGCATGTTTCCATTTTCATGCTAATCATAATTAGAAAAGGCCGCATGGAGCGGCCCTAGTAAATAACTAAGGGAATGAAGTAGAAAATTTTTCATGGTGGCCTTATTCATAGTCATGCTACCAACATTCTGTATACTTAGTTTCAGGCTAAAATTCTAAAATTTGCATGTTTCCATTTTCATGCTAATCATAATTAGAAAAGGCCGCATGGAGCGGCCCTAGTAAATAACTAAGGGAATGAAGTAGAAAATTTTTCATGGTGGCCTTATTCATAGTCATGCTACCAACATTCTGTATACTTAGTTTCAGGCTAAAATTCTAAAATTTGCATGTTTCCATTTTCATGCTAATCATAATTAGAAAAGGCCGCATGGAGCGGCCCTAGTAAATAACTAAGGGAATGAAGTAGAAAATTTTTCATGGTGGCCTTATTCATAGTCATGCTACCAACATTCTGTATACTTAGTTTCAGGCTAAAATTCTAAAATTTGCATGTTTCCATTTTCATGCTAATCATAATTAGAAAAGGCCGCATGGAGCGGCCCTAGTAAATAACTAAGGGAATGAAGTAGAAAATTTTTCATGGTGGCCTTATTCATAGTCATGCTACCAACATTCTGTATACTTAGTTTCAGGCTAAAATTCTAAAATTTGCATGTTTCCATTTTCATGCTAATCATAATTAGAAAAGGCCGCATGGAGCGGCCCTAGTAAATAACTAAGGGAATGAAGTAGAAAATTTTTCATGGTGGCCTTATTCATAGTCATGCTACCAACATTCTGTATACTTAGTTTCAGGCTAAAATTCTAAAATTTGCATGTTTCCATTTTCATGCTAATCATAATTAGAAAAGGCCGCATGGAGCGGCCCTAGTAAATAACTAAGGGAATGAAGTAGAAAATTTTTCATGGTGGCCTTATTCATAGTCATGCTACCAACATTCTGTATACTTAGTTTCAGGCTAAAATTCTAAAATTTGCATGTTTCCATTTTCATGCTAATCATAATTAGAAAAGGCCGCATGGAGCGGCCCTAGTAAATAACTAAGGGAATGAAGTAGAAAATTTTTCATGGTGGCCTTATTCATAGTCATGCTACCAACATTCTGTATACTTAGTTTCAGGCTAAAATTCTAAAATTTGCATGTTTCCATTTTCATGCTAATCATAATTAGAAAAGGCCGCATGGAGCGGCCCTAGTAAATAACTAAGGGAATGAAGTAGAAAATTTTTCATGGTGGCCTTATTCATAGTCATGCTACCAACATTCTGTATACTTAGTTTCAGGCTAAAATTCTAAAATTTGCATGTTTCCATTTTCATGCTAATCATAATTAGAAAAGGCCGCATGGAGCGGCCCTAGTAAATAACTAAGGGAATGAAGTAGAAAATTTTTCATGGTGGCCTTATTCATAGTCATGCTACCAACATTCTGTATACTTAGTTTCAGGCTAAAATTCTAAAATTTGCATGTTTCCATTTTCATGCTAATCATAATTAGAAAAGGCCGCATGGAGCGGCCCTAGTAAATAACTAAGGGAATGAAGTAGAAAATTTTTCATGGTGGCCTTATTCATAGTCATGCTACCAACATTCTGTATACTTAGTTTCAGGCTAAAATTCTAAAATTTGCATGTTTCCATTTTCATGCTAATCATAATTAGAAAAGGCCGCATGGAGCGGCCCTAGTAAATAACTAAGGGAATGAAGTAGAAAATTTTTCATGGTGGCCTTATTCATAGTCATGCTACCAACATTCTGTATACTTAGTTTCAGGCTAAAATTCTAAAATTTGCATGTTTCCATTTTCATGCTAATCATAATTAGAAAAGGCCGCATGGAGCGGCCCTAGTAAATAACTAAGGGAATGAAGTAGAAAATTTTTCATGGTGGCCTTATTCATAGTCATGCTACCAACATTCTGTATACTTAGTTTCAGGCTAAAATTCTAAAATTTGCATGTTTCCATTTTCATGCTAATCATAATTAGAAAAGGCCGCATGGAGCGGCCCTAGTAAATAACTAAGGGAATGAAGTAGAAAATTTTTCATGGTGGCCTTATTCATAGTCATGCTACCAACATTCTGTATACTTAGTTTCAGGCTAAAATTCTAAAATTTGCATGTTTCCATTTTCATGCTAATCATAATTAGAAAAGGCCGCATGGAGCGGCCCTAGTAAATAACTAAGGGAATGAAGTAGAAAATTTTTCATGGTGGCCTTATTCATAGTCATGCTACCAACATTCTGTATACTTAGTTTCAGGCTAAAATTCTAAAATTTGCATGTTTCCATTTTCATGCTAATCATAATTAGAAAAGGCCGCATGGAGCGGCCCTAGTAAATAACTAAGGGAATGAAGTAGAAAATTTTTCATGGTGGCCTTATTCATAGTCATGCTACCAACATTCTGTATACTTAGTTTCAGGCTAAAATTCTAAAATTTGCATGTTTCCATTTTCATGCTAATCATAATTAGAAAAGGCCGCATGGAGCGGCCCTAGTAAATAACTAAGGGAATGAAGTAGAAAATTTTTCATGGTGGCCTTATTCATAGTCATGCTACCAACATTCTGTATACTTAGTTTCAGGCTAAAATTCTAAAATTTGCATGTTTCCATTTTCATGCTAATCATAATTAGAAAAGGCCGCATGGAGCGGCCCTAGTAAATAACTAAGGGAATGAAGTAGAAAATTTTTCATGGTGGCCTTATTCATAGTCATGCTACCAACATTCTGTATACTTAGTTTCAGGCTAAAATTCTAAAATTTGCATGTTTCCATTTTCATGCTAATCATAATTAGAAAAGGCCGCATGGAGCGGCCCTAGTAAATAACTAAGGGAATGAAGTAGAAAATTTTTCATGGTGGCCTTATTCATAGTCATGCTACCAACATTCTGTATACTTAGTTTCAGGCTAAAATTCTAAAATTTGCATGTTTCCATTTTCATGCTAATCATAATTAGAAAAGGCCGCATGGAGCGGCCCTAGTAAATAACTAAGGGAATGAAGTAGAAAATTTTTCATGGTGGCCTTATTCATAGTCATGCTACCAACATTCTGTATACTTAGTTTCAGGCTAAAATTCTAAAATTTGCATGTTTCCATTTTCATGCTAATCATAATTAGAAAAGGCCGCATGGAGCGGCCCTAGTAAATAACTAAGGGAATGAAGTAGAAAATTTTTCATGGTGGCCTTATTCATAGTCATGCTACCAACATTCTGTATACTTAGTTTCAGGCTAAAATTCTAAAATTTGCATGTTTCCATTTTCATGCTAATCATAATTAGAAAAGGCCGCATGGAGCGGCCCTAGTAAATAACTAAGGGAATGAAGTAGAAAATTTTTCATGGTGGCCTTATTCATAGTCATGCTACCAACATTCTGTATACTTAGTTTCAGGCTAAAATTCTAAAATTTGCATGTTTCCATTTTCATGCTAATCATAATTAGAAAAGGCCGCATGGAGCGGCCCTAGTAAATAACTAAGGGAATGAAGTAGAAAATTTTTCATGGTGGCCTTATTCATAGTCATGCTACCAACATTCTGTATACTTAGTTTCAGGCTAAAATTCTAAAATTTGCATGTTTCCATTTTCATGCTAATCATAATTAGAAAAGGCCGCATGGAGCGGCCCTAGTAAATAACTAAGGGAATGAAGTAGAAAATTTTTCATGGTGGCCTTATTCATAGTCATGCTACCAACATTCTGTATACTTAGTTTCAGGCTAAAATTCTAAAATTTGCATGTTTCCATTTTCATGCTAATCATAATTAGAAAAGGCCGCATGGAGCGGCCCTAGTAAATAACTAAGGGAATGAAGTAGAAAATTTTTCATGGTGGCCTTATTCATAGTCATGCTACCAACATTCTGTATACTTAGTTTCAGGCTAAAATTCTAAAATTTGCATGTTTCCATTTTCATGCTAATCATAATTAGAAAAGGCCGCATGGAGCGGCCCTAGTAAATAACTAAGGGAATGAAGTAGAAAATTTTTCATGGTGGCCTTATTCATAGTCATGCTACCAACATTCTGTATACTTAGTTTCAGGCTAAAATTCTAAAATTTGCATGTTTCCATTTTCATGCTAATCATAATTAGAAAAGGCCGCATGGAGCGGCCCTAGTAAATAACTAAGGGAATGAAGTAGAAAATTTTTCATGGTGGCCTTATTCATAGTCATGCTACCAACATTCTGTATACTTAGTTTCAGGCTAAAATTCTAAAATTTGCATGTTTCCATTTTCATGCTAATCATAATTAGAAAAGGCCGCATGGAGCGGCCCTAGTAAATAACTAAGGGAATGAAGTAGAAAATTTTTCATGGTGGCCTTATTCATAGTCATGCTACCAACATTCTGTATACTTAGTTTCAGGCTAAAATTCTAAAATTTGCATGTTTCCATTTTCATGCTAATCATAATTAGAAAAGGCCGCATGGAGCGGCCCTAGTAAATAACTAAGGGAATGAAGTAGAAAATTTTTCATGGTGGCCTTATTCATAGTCATGCTACCAACATTCTATACTTAGTTTCAGGCTAAAATTCTAAATTTGCATGTTTCCATTTTCATGCTAATATCATAATTAGAAAAGGCCGCATGGAGCGGCCCTAGTAAATAACTAAGGGAATGAAGTAGAAAATTTTTCATGGTGGCCTTATTCATAGTCATGCTACCAACATTCTGTATACTTAGTTTCAGGCTAAAATTCTAAAATTTGCATGTTTCCATTTTCATGCTAATCATAATTAGAAAAGGCCGCATGGAGCGGCCCTAGTAAATAACTAAGGGAATGAAGTAGAAAATTTTTCATGGTGGCCTTATTCATAGTCATGCTACCAACATTCTGTATACTTAGTTTCAGGCTAAAATTCTAAAATTTGCATGTTTCCATTTTCATGCTAATCATAATTAGAAAAGGCCGCATGGAGCGGCCCTAGTAAATAACTAAGGGAATGAAGTAGAAAATTTTTCATGGTGGCCTTATTCATAGTCATGCTACCAACATTCTGTATACTTAGTTTCAGGCTAAAATTCTAAAATTTGCATGTTTCCATTTTCATGCTAATCATAATTAGAAAAGGCCGCATGGAGCGGCCCTAGTAAATAACTAAGGGAATGAAGTAGAAAATTTTTCATGGTGGCCTTATTCATAGTCATGCTACCAACATTCTGTATACTTAGTTTCAGGCTAAAATTCTAAAATTTGCATGTTTCCATTTTCATGCTAATCATAATTAGAAAAGGCCGCATGGAGCGGCCCTAGTAAATAACTAAGGGAATGAAGTAGAAAATTTTTCATGGTGGCCTTATTCATAGTCATGCTACCAACATTCTGTATACTTAGTTTCAGGCTAAAATTCTAAAATTTGCATGTTTCCATTTTCATGCTAATCATAATTAGAAAAGGCCGCATGGAGCGGCCCTAGTAAATAACTAAGGGAATGAAGTAGAAAATTTTTCATGGTGGCCTTATTCATAGTCATGCTACCAACATTCTGTATACTTAGTTTCAGGCTAAAATTCTAAAATTTGCATGTTTCCATTTTCATGCTAATCATAATTAGAAAAGGCCGCATGGAGCGGCCCTAGTAAATAACTAAGGGAATGAAGTAGAAAATTTTTCATGGTGGCCTTATTCATAGTCATGCTACCAACATTCTGTATACTTAGTTTCAGGCTAAAATTCTAAAATTTGCATGTTTCCATTTTCATGCTAATCATAATTAGAAAAGGCCGCATGGAGCGGCCCTAGTAAATAACTAAGGGAATGAAGTAGAAAATTTTTCATGGTGGCCTTATTCATAGTCATGCTACCAACATTCTGTATACTTAGTTTCAGGCTAAAATTCTAAAATTTGCATGTTTCCATTTTCATGCTAATCATAATTAGAAAAGGCCGCATGGAGCGGCCCTAGTAAATAACTAAGGGAATGAAGTAGAAAATTTTTCATGGTGGCCTTATTCATAGTCATGCTACCAACATTCTGTATACTTAGTTTCAGGCTAAAATTCTAAAATTTGCATGTTTCCATTTTCATGCTAATCATAATTAGAAAAGGCCGCATGGAGCGGCCCTAGTAAATAACTAAGGGAATGAAGTAGAAAATTTTTCATGGTGGCCTTATTCATAGTCATGCTACCAACATTCTGTATACTTAGTTTCAGGCTAAAATTCTAAAATTTGCATGTTTCCATTTTCATGCTAATCATAATTAGAAAAGGCCGCATGGAGCGGCCCTAGTAAATAACTAAGGGAATGAAGTAGAAAATTTTTCATGGTGGCCTTATTCATAGTCATGCTACCAACATTCTGTATACTTAGTTTCAGGCTAAAATTCTAAAATTTGCATGTTTCCATTTTCATGCTAATCATAATTAGAAAAGGCCGCATGGAGCGGCCCTAGTAAATAACTAAGGGAATGAAGTAGAAAATTTTTCATGGTGGCCTTATTCATAGTCATGCTACCAACATTCTGTATACTTAGTTTCAGGCTAAAATTCTAAAATTTGCATGTTTCCATTTTCATGCTAATCATAATTAGAAAAGGCCGCATGGAGCGGCCCTAGTAAATAACTAAGGGAATGAAGTAGAAAATTTTTCATGGTGGCCTTATTCATAGTCATGCTACCAACATTCTGTATACTTAGTTTCAGGCTAAAATTCTAAAATTTGCATGTTTCCATTTTCATGCTAATCATAATTAGAAAAGGCCGCATGGAGCGGCCCTAGTAAATAACTAAGGGAATGAAGTAGAAAATTTTTCATGGTGGCCTTATTCATAGTCATGCTACCAACATTCTGTATACTTAGTTTCAGGCTAAAATTCTAAAATTTGCATGTTTCCATTTTCATGCTAATCATAATTAGAAAAGGCCGCATGGAGCGGCCCTAGTAAATAACTAAGGGAATGAAGTAGAAAATTTTTCATGGTGGCCTTATTCATAGTCATGCTACCAACATTCTGTATACTTAGTTTCAGGCTAAAATTCTAAAATTTGCATGTTTCCATTTTCATGCTAATCATAATTAGAAAAGGCCGCATGGAGCGGCCCTAGTAAATAACTAAGGGAATGAAGTAGAAAATTTTTCATGGTGGCCTTATTCATAGTCATGCTACCAACATTCTGTATACTTAGTTTCAGGCTAAAATTCTAAAATTTGCATGTTTCCATTTTCATGCTAATCATAATTAGAAAAGGCCGCATGGAGCGGCCCTAGTAAATAACTAAGGGAATGAAGTAGAAAATTTTTCATGGTGGCCTTATTCATAGTCATGCTACCAACATTCTGTATACTTAGTTTCAGGCTAAAATTCTAAAATTTGCATGTTTCCATTTTCATGCTAATCATAATTAGAAAAGGCCGCATGGAGCGGCCCTAGTAAATAACTAAGGGAATGAAGTAGAAAATTTTTCATGGTGGCCTTATTCATAGTCATGCTACCAACATTCTGTATACTTAGTTTCAGGCTAAAATTCTAAAATTTGCATGTTTCCATTTTCATGCTAATCATAATTAGAAAAGGCCGCATGGAGCGGCCCTAGTAAATAACTAAGGGAATGAAGTAGAAAATTTTTCATGGTGGCCTTATTCATAGTCATGCTACCAACATTCTGTATACTTAGTTTCAGGCTAAAATTCTAAAATTTGCATGTTTCCATTTTCATGCTAATCATAATTAGAAAAGGCCGCATGGAGCGGCCCTAGTAAATAACTAAGGGAATGAAGTAGAAAATTTTTCATGGTGGCCTTATTCATAGTCATGCTACCAACATTCTGTATACTTAGTTTCAGGCTAAAATTCTAAAATTTGCATGTTTCCATTTTCATGCTAATCATAATTAGAAAAGGCCGCATGGAGCGGCCCTAGTAAATAACTAAGGGAATGAAGTAGAAAATTTTTCATGGTGGCCTTATTCATAGTCATGCTACCAACATTCTGTATACTTAGTTTCAGGCTAAAATTCTAAAATTTGCATGTTTCCATTTTCATGCTAATCATAATTAGAAAAGGCCGCATGGAGCGGCCCTAGTAAATAACTAAGGGAATGAAGTAGAAAATTTTTCATGGTGGCCTTATTCATAGTCATGCTACCAACATTCTGTATACTTAGTTTCAGGCTAAAATTCTAAAATTTGCATGTTTCCATTTTCATGCTAATCATAATTAGAAAAGGCCGCATGGAGCGGCCCTAGTAAATAACTAAGGGAATGAAGTAGAAAATTTTTCATGGTGGCCTTATTCATAGTCATGCTACCAACATTCTGTATACTTAGTTTCAGGCTAAAATTCTAAAATTTGCATGTTTCCATTTTCATGCTAATCATAATTAGAAAAGGCCGCATGGAGCGGCCCTAGTAAATAACTAAGGGAATGAAGTAGAAAATTTTTCATGGTGGCCTTATTCATAGTCATGCTACCAACATTCTGTATACTTAGTTTCAGGCTAAAATTCTAAAATTTGCATGTTTCCATTTTCATGCTAATCATAATTAGAAAAGGCCGCATGGAGCGGCCCTAGTAAATAACTAAGGGAATGAAGTAGAAAATTTTTCATGGTGGCCTTATTCATAGTCATGCTACCAACATTCTGTATACTTAGTTTCAGGCTAAAATTCTAAAATTTGCATGTTTCCATTTTCATGCTAATCATAATTAGAAAAGGCCGCATGGAGCGGCCCTAGTAAATAACTAAGGGAATGAAGTAGAAAATTTTTCATGGTGGCCTTATTCATAGTCATGCTACCAACATTCTGTATACTTAGTTTCAGGCTAAAATTCTAAAATTTGCATGTTTCCATTTTCATGCTAATCATAATTAGAAAAGGCCGCATGGAGCGGCCCTAGTAAATAACTAAGGGAATGAAGTAGAAAATTTTTCATGGTGGCCTTATTCATAGTCATGCTACCAACATTCTGTATACTTAGTTTCAGGCTAAAATTCTAAAATTTGCATGTTTCCATTTTCATGCTAATCATAATTAGAAAAGGCCGCATGGAGCGGCCCTAGTAAATAACTAAGGGAATGAAGTAGAAAATTTTTCATGGTGGCCTTATTCATAGTCATGCTACCAACATTCTGTATACTTAGTTTCAGGCTAAAATTCTAAAATTTGCATGTTTCCATTTTCATGCTAATCATAATTAGAAAAGGCCGCATGGAGCGGCCCTAGTAAATAACTAAGGGAATGAAGTAGAAAATTTTTCATGGTGGCCTTATTCATAGTCATGCTACCAACATTCTGTATACTTAGTTTCAGGCTAAAATTCTAAAATTTGCATGTTTCCATTTTCATGCTAATCATAATTAGAAAAGGCCGCATGGAGCGGCCCTAGTAAATAACTAAGGGAATGAAGTAGAAAATTTTTCATGGTGGCCTTATTCATAGTCATGCTACCAACATTCTGTATACTTAGTTTCAGGCTAAAATTCTAAAATTTGCATGTTTCCATTTTCATGCTAATCATAATTAGAAAAGGCCGCATGGAGCGGCCCTAGTAAATAACTAAGGGAATGAAGTAGAAAATTTTTCATGGTGGCCTTATTCATAGTCATGCTACCAACATTCTGTATACTTAGTTTCAGGCTAAAATTCTAAAATTTGCATGTTTCCATTTTCATGCTAATCATAATTAGAAAAGGCCGCATGGAGCGGCCCTAGTAAATAACTAAGGGAATGAAGTAGAAAATTTTTCATGGTGGCCTTATTCATAGTCATGCTACCAACATTCTGTATACTTAGTTTCAGGCTAAAATTCTAAAATTTGCATGTTTCCATTTTCATGCTAATCATAATTAGAAAAGGCCGCATGGAGCGGCCCTAGTAAATAACTAAGGGAATGAAGTAGAAAATTTTTCATGGTGGCCTTATTCATAGTCATGCTACCAACATTCTGTATACTTAGTTTCAGGCTAAAATTCTAAAATTTGCATGTTTCCATTTTCATGCTAATCATAATTAGAAAAGGCCGCATGGAGCGGCCCTAGTAAATAACTAAGGGAATGAAGTAGAAAATTTTTCATGGTGGCCTTATTCATAGTCATGCTACCAACATTCTGTATACTTAGTTTCAGGCTAAAATTCTAAAATTTGCATGTTTCCATTTTCATGCTAATCATAATTAGAAAAGGCCGCATGGAGCGGCCCTAGTAAATAACTAAGGGAATGAAGTAGAAAATTTTTCATGGTGGCCTTATTCATAGTCATGCTACCAACATTCTGTATACTTAGTTTCAGGCTAAAATTCTAAAATTTGCATGTTTCCATTTTCATGCTAATCATAATTAGAAAAGGCCGCATGGAGCGGCCCTAGTAAATAACTAAGGGAATGAAGTAGAAAATTTTTCATGGTGGCCTTATTCATAGTCATGCTACCAACATTCTGTATACTTAGTTTCAGGCTAAAATTCTAAAATTTGCATGTTTCCATTTTCATGCTAATCATAATTAGAAAAGGCCGCATGGAGCGGCCCTAGTAAATAACTAAGGGAATGAAGTAGAAAATTTTTCATGGTGGCCTTATTCATAGTCATGCTACCAACATTCTGTATACTTAGTTTCAGGCTAAAATTCTAAAATTTGCATGTTTCCATTTTCATGCTAATCATAATTAGAAAAGGCCGCATGGAGCGGCCCTAGTAAATAACTAAGGGAATGAAGTAGAAAATTTTTCATGGTGGCCTTATTCATAGTCATGCTACCAACATTCTGTATACTTAGTTTCAGGCTAAAATTCTAAAATTTGCATGTTTCCATTTTCATGCTAATCATAATTAGAAAAGGCCGCATGGAGCGGCCCTAGTAAATAACTAAGGGAATGAAGTAGAAAATTTTTCATGGTGGCCTTATTCATAGTCATGCTACCAACATTCTGTATACTTAGTTTCAGGCTAAAATTCTAAAATTTGCATGTTTCCATTTTCATGCTAATCATAATTAGAAAAGGCCGCATGGAGCGGCCCTAGTAAATAACTAAGGGAATGAAGTAGAAAATTTTTCATGGTGGCCTTATTCATAGTCATGCTACCAACATTCTGTATACTTAGTTTCAGGCTAAAATTCTAAAATTTGCATGTTTCCATTTTCATGCTAATCATAATTAGAAAAGGCCGCATGGAGCGGCCCTAGTAAATAACTAAGGGAATGAAGTAGAAAATTTTTCATGGTGGCCTTATTCATAGTCATGCTACCAACATTCTGTATACTTAGTTTCAGGCTAAAATTCTAAAATTTGCATGTTTCCATTTTCATGCTAATCATAATTAGAAAAGGCCGCATGGAGCGGCCCTAGTAAATAACTAAGGGAATGAAGTAGAAAATTTTTCATGGTGGCCTTATTCATAGTCATGCTACCAACATTCTGTATACTTAGTTTCAGGCTAAAATTCTAAAATTTGCATGTTTCCATTTTCATGCTAATCATAATTAGAAAAGGCCGCATGGAGCGGCCCTAGTAAATAACTAAGGGAATGAAGTAGAAAATTTTTCATGGTGGCCTTATTCATAGTCATGCTACCAACATTCTGTATACTTAGTTTCAGGCTAAAATTCTAAAATTTGCATGTTTCCATTTTCATGCTAATCATAATTAGAAAAGGCCGCATGGAGCGGCCCTAGTAAATAACTAAGGGAATGAAGTAGAAAATTTTTCATGGTGGCCTTATTCATAGTCATGCTACCAACATTCTGTATACTTAGTTTCAGGCTAAAATTCTAAAATTTGCATGTTTCCATTTTCATGCTAATCATAATTAGAAAAGGCCGCATGGAGCGGCCCTAGTAAATAACTAAGGGAATGAAGTAGAAAATTTTTCATGGTGGCCTTATTCATAGTCATGCTACCAACATTCTGTATACTTAGTTTCAGGCTAAAATTCTAAAATTTGCATGTTTCCATTTTCATGCTAATCATAATTAGAAAAGGGCCGCATGGAGCGGCCCTAGTAAATAACTAAGGGAATGAAGTAGAAAATTTTTCATGGTGGCCTTATTCATAGTCATGCTACCAACATTCTGTATACTTAGTTTCAGGCTAAAATTCTAAAATTTGCATGTTTCCATTTTCATGCTAATCATAATTAGAAAAGGCCGCATGGAGCGGCCCTAGTAAATAACTAAGGGAATGAAGTAGAAAATTTTTCATGGTGGCCTTATTCATAGTCATGCTACCAACATTCTGTATACTTAGTTTCAGGCTAAAATTCTAAAATTTGCATGTTTCCATTTTCATGCTAATCATAATTAGAAAAGGCCGCATGGAGCGGCCCTAGTAAATAACTAAGGGAATGAAGTAGAAAATTTTTCATGGTGGCCTTATTCATAGACATGCTACCAACATTCTGTATACTTAGTTTCAGGCTAAAATTCTAAAATTTGCATGTTTCCATTTTCATGCTAATCATAATTAGAAAAGGCCGCATGGAGCGGCCCTAGTAAATAACTAAGGGAATGAAGCAGAAAATTTTTCATGGTGGCCTTATTCATAGTCATGCTACCAACATTCTGTATACTTAGTTTCAGGCTAAAATTCTAAAATTTGCATGTTTCCATTTTCATGCTAATCATAATTAGAATATGCCGCATGGAGCGGCCCTAGTA
Organism: Acanthosepion esculentum; assembly: GCA_964036315.1. Taxonomy (NCBI): domain Eukaryota; kingdom Metazoa; phylum Mollusca; class Cephalopoda; order Sepiida; family Sepiidae; genus Acanthosepion; species Acanthosepion esculentum. The sequence goes on along the minus strand of CAXIWW010000891.1, from coordinate 965 downwards.
AATAACTAAGGGAATGAAGTAGAAAATTTTTCATGGTGGCCTTATTCATAGTCATGCTACCAACATTCTGTATACTTAGTTTCAGGCTAAAATTCTAAAATTTGCATGTTTCCATTTTCATGCTAATCATAATTAGAAAAGGCCGCATGGAGCGGCCCTAGTAAATAACTAAGGGAATGAAGTAGAAAATTTTTCATGGTGGCCTTATTCATAGTCATGCTACCAACATTCTGTATACTTAGTTTCAGGCTAAAATTCTAAAATTTGCATGTTTCCATTTTCATGCTAATCATAATTAGAAAAGGCCGCATGGAGCGGCCCTAGTAAATAACTAAGGGAATGAAGTAGAAAATTTTTCATGGTGGCCTTATTCATAGTCATGCTACCAACATTCTGTATACTTAGTTTCAGGCTAAAATTCTAAAATTTGCATGTTTCCATTTTCATGCTAATCATAATTAGAAAAGGCCGCATGGAGCGGCCCTAGTAAATAACTAAGGGAATGAAGTAGAAAATTTTTCATGGTGGCCTTATTCATAGTCATGCTACCAACATTCTGTATACTTAGTTTCAGGCTAAAATTCTAAAATTTGCATGTTTCCATTTTCATGCTAATCATAATTAGAATATGCCGCATGGAGCGGCCCTAGTAAATAACTAAGGGAATGAAGTAGAAAATTTTTCATGGTGGCCTTATTCATAGTCATGCTACCAACATTCTGTATACTTAGTTTCAGGCTAAAATTCTAAAATTTGCATGTTTCCATTTTCATGCTAATCATAATTAGAAAAGGCCGCATGGAGCGGCCCTAGTAAATAACTAAGGGAATGAAGTAGAAAATTTTTCATGGTGGCCTTATTCATAGTCATGCTACCAACATTCTGTATACTTAGTTTCAGGCTAAAATTCTAAAATTTGCATGTTTCCATTTTCATGCTAATCATAATTAGAAAAGGCCGCATGG
>CAXIWW010000889.1:17500-55000 GCA_964036315.1 Acanthosepion esculentum | reverse complement strand
AGTTTCTCTTTTCAGCAGAATGATTCTTTTTATCTGACGTCGAAAGAATAAAGTTTCTAAAAAATTTGTTAGAATCTAAAAGTTTATTGGTTCCCAACGTTTTGCCCCACCTAAGTATCTCTAACATCCTGATGCCCCCATCCCGTGACATATAATTCTTATTAAAAAAAAAAGATGCCAGGTCAGGACCAGTAATATTGCTGATTTTTTTTTTTTTTATTACTTCAAACATTATTTTTAGTGTCTACTCATATTTGAGTAGACATTCCGTTTCTCTCAAAACCGTATTTCTTTCTTCTACCGGCTTGCGTACTCGAGAAACCCTTGAACCTTGCTTTTTTGTGAAGCTCTTCGAAACCGAGTAGTAAAAACACGCCGGATCAGACAGTGGCTCCTCCTGAAAAGGGTGGCGCTGGTTCGTATCCTGCCGGAGGGGACATTTTCTCGAGTACGCAGATCGGTATATGTAATAAATACTGTTTAAAATAAACGGAGAGTCTTCTCAAATACGTGTATCTACGAGAAGAAAAAAAAAACGTTTGAAGTTATATATGGGTGGATGGCGGATCGGATTAAGGAATCAAACCAATGCTCGAATTCCAGTCGAGTTCCTTTACAATCACTTACGAGCAAATACTATTCGGAAAGGTATGAATTTATCTCTTCTCCCCTCAGCTATGGATAAATAACAACTGGGTCCTATAGCCTTGGGTGAAAACCAATGTAGAAGGAAAACTCTGAATTCAAAACCCGAGGAGTGTCGATGGGAAACGCTGTAGCAAACTGCACCAGTTCTTCGTATTCGGCTCTTCCAAAAAGCGTTCCTTCTGTACAAGCCTTCACTACTATAATCTATCCGATCTACGAGGTTAGTACTTTGTTCAGTTACCAGAATTTAGTTGCTGAATCCTCATAGGTCGAAAACTACAGGAGTGTCCAGTGTGTGTGTGTGTGTGTGTGTGTGTGTGTAATGGCTAGCGGCTTGGATTGAGGAATCTGAGAGCCGAGTTCAAAATTCAGGTCGAATCCATTACATTCACTCACGTGCTAATACCCTCAAGAAAGGTATGAGTCCTCTTCTTCTCCCTCCAGCTATGGGCAAATAGCAGGACAGACTGGGTTCTATAGCCTTGGATGGCAACTGGTCTGGGAGAAGGACAACTCTGAATTCAAAACCTGCAGAGGGTCGTTTGGGGACTTTGTGGCACGTAGTGCACCAGGTCTCTGTATTCGGTCCTTTAAAAAGTGTGGTTGGTTCTACACAAAACCATCACCACTATAATCAAATCTCATGTGCTGGTGTCGGGCTGTCGGTTCCTAGGAACTGATCTGCCTGACCCTCATACGTCGAATGGTAATTAGGCATTTACTACCTGGGCCGAATAGTGCAGACTTAAACTCTGTAGAAACGGTAAGCAGTACTAAATAACAAGAGATATACTTAAACATTGATAACGGAACGGGAACAGTGTACACCATAGATTAAATAAAGTGTTAAGTTCAAAATTCTCTTATAGTTACCCGGATCGAAAAACCTGACGAAAGCCGGAGAGTTCATCCGAAATGTAACAAATATGAGGATTTTAGTGGCAACTTGACTAAAAATAGTGTGCCTGGAATATAAAGATAGTGAATTAATACGAGTAAAAGGTTTGTCACTTAGCTGATTGATGTTACCTTCAGCATCCCGACTCTGTGTATTCCATGCTGTTCATGTCTATCTGTTTGTTTGTGTGTGTGTGTAGATAGATATATAGATAGATAGATAGATCTATCTCTCTCTCTCTCTAAATCTCTCTCTCTCTCTCTCTCTCTCTAAATCTCTCTCTCTCTAAATCTCTCTCTCTCTCTCTCTAAATCTCTCTCTCTCTCTCTCTAAATCTCTCTCTCTCTCTCTAAATCTCTCTCTCTCTCTCTAAATCTCTCTCTCTCTCTCTCTCTAAATCTCTCTCTCTCTCTCTCTCTAAATCTCTCTCTCTCTCTCTCTCTAAATCTCTCTCTCTCTCTCTCTCTCTAAATCTCTCTCTCTAAATCTCTCTCTCTCTCTAAATCTCTCTCTCTCTCTCTCTAAATCTCTCTCTCTCTCTCTAAATCTCTCTCTCTAAATCTCTCTCTCTCTCTCTAAATCTCTCTCTCTCTCTCTAAATCTCTCTCTCTCTCTCTCTCTAAATCTCTCTCTCTCTCTCTCTCTCTAAATCTCTCTCTCTCTCTCTAAATCTCTCTCTCTCTCTCTAAATCTCTCTCTCTAAATCTCTCTCTCTAAATCTCTCTCTCTAAATCTCTCTCTCTAAATCTCTCTCTCTAAATCTCTCTCTCTAAATCTCTCTCTCTAAATCTCTCTCTCTAAATCTCTCTCTCTAAATCTCTCTCTCTAAATCTCTCTCTCTAAATCTCTCTCTCTAAATCTCTCTCTCTAAATCTCTCTCTCTAAATCTCTCTCTCTCTAAATCTCTCTCTCTCTAAATCTCTCTCTCTCTAAATCTCTCTCTCTCTAAATCTCTCTCTCTCTAAATCTCTCTCTCTCTAAATCTCTCTCTCTCTAAATCTCTCTCTCTCTAAATCTCTCTCTCTCTAAATCTCTCTCTCTCTAAATCTCTCTCTCTCTAAATCTCTCTCTCTAAATCTCTCTCTCTAAATCTCTCTCTCTAAATCTCTCTCTCTAAATCTCTCTCTCTAAATCTCTCTCTCTAAATCTCTCTCTCTAAATCTCTCTCTCTAAATCTCTCTCTCTAAATCTCTCTCTCTAAATCTCTCTCTCTAAATCTCTCTCTCTAAATCTCTCTCTCTAAATCTCTCTCTCTAAATCTCTCTCTCTAAATCTCTCTCTCTAAATCTCTCTCTCTAAATCTCTCTCTCTAAATCTCTCTCTCTCTCTCTAAATCTCTCTCTCTAAATCTCTCTCTCTAAATCTCTCTCTCTAAATCTCTCTCTCTAAATCTCTCTCTCTAAATCTCTCTCTCTAAATCTCTCTCTCTAAATCTCTCTCTCTAAATCTCTCTCTCTAAATCTCTCTCTCTAAATCTCTCTCTCTAAATCTCTCTCTCTAAATCTCTCTCTCTAAATCTCTCTCTCTAAATCTCTCTCTCTAAATCTCTCTCTCTAAATCTCTCTCTCTAAATCTCTCTCTCTAAATCTCTCTCTCTAAATCTCTCTCTCTAAATCTCTCTCTCTAAATCTCTCTCTCTAAATCTCTCTCTCTAAATCTCTCTCTCTAAATCTCTCTCTCTAAATCTCTCTCTCTAAATCTCTCTCTCTAAATCTCTCTCTCTAAATCTCTCTCTCTAAATCTCTCTCTCTAAATCTCTCTCTCTAAATCTCTCTCTCTAAATCTCTCTCTCTAAATCTCTCTCTCTAAATCTCTCTCTCTAAATCTCTCTCTCTAAATCTCTCTCTCTAAATCTCTCTCTCTAAATCTCTCTCTCTAAATCTCTCTCTCTAAATCTCTCTCTCTAAATCTCTCTCTCTAAATCTCTCTCTCTAAATCTCTCTCTCTAAATCTCTCTCTCTAAATCTCTCTCTCTAAATCTCTCTCTCTAAATCTCTCTCTCTAAATCTCTCTCTCTAAATCTCTCTCTCTAAATCTCTCTCTCTAAATCTCTCTCTCTAAATCTCTCTCTCTAAATCTCTCTCTCTAAATCTCTCTCTCTAAATCTCTCTCTCTAAATCTCTCTCTCTAAATCTCTCTCTCTAAATCTCTCTCTCTAAATCTCTCTCTCTAAATCTCTCTCTCTAAATCTCTCTCTCTAAATCTCTCTCTCTAAATCTCTCTCTCTAAATCTCTCTCTCTAAATCTCTCTCTCTAAATCTCTCTCTCTAAATCTCTCTCTCTAAATCTCTCTCTCTAAATCTCTCTCTCTAAATCTCTCTCTCTAAATCTCTCTCTCTAAATCTCTCTCTCTAAATCTCTCTCTCTAAATCTCTCTCTCTAAATCTCTCTCTCTAAATCTCTCTCTCTAAATCTCTCTCTCTAAATCTCTCTCTCTAAATCTCTCTCTCTAAATCTCTCTCTCTAAATCTCTCTCTCTAAATCTCTCTCTCTAAATCTCTCTCTCTAAATCTCTCTCTCTAAATCTCTCTCTCTAAATCTCTCTCTCTAAATCTCTCTCTCTAAATCTCTCTCTCTAAATCTCTCTCTCTAAATCTCTCTCTCTAAATCTCTCTCTCTAAATCTCTCTCTCTAAATCTCTCTCTCTAAATCTCTCTCTCTAAATCTCTCTCTCTAAATCTCTCTCTCTAAATCTCTCTCTCTAAATCTCTCTCTCTAAATCTCTCTCTCTAAATCTCTCTCTCTAAATCTCTCTCTCTAAATCTCTCTCTCTAAATCTCTCTCTCTAAATCTCTCTCTCTAAATCTCTCTCTCTAAATCTCTCTCTCTAAATCTCTCTCTCTAAATCTCTCTCTCTAAATCTCTCTCTCTAAATCTCTCTCTCTAAATCTCTCTCTCTAAATCTCTCTCTCTAAATCTCTCTCTCTAAATCTCTCTCTCTAAATCTCTCTCTCTAAATCTCTCTCTCTCTCTCTCTCTAAATCTCTCTCTCTCTCTCTCTCTAAATCTCTCTCTCTCTCTCTCTCTAAATATCTCTCTCTCTCTCTCTCTAAATCTCTCTCTCTCTCTCTCTCTAAATCTCTCTCTCTAAATCTCTCTCTCTAAATCTCTCTCTCTAAATCTCTCTCTCTCTCTCTCTCTAAATATCTCTCTCTCTCTCTCTCTCTCTAAATATCTCTCTCTCTCTCTCTCTCTCTAAATATCTCTCTCTCTCTCTAAATATCTCTCTCTCTCTCTAAATATCTCTCTCTCTCTCTAAATATCTCTCTCTCTCTCTAAATATCTCTCTCTCTCTCTAAATATCTCTCTCTCTCTCTAAATATCTCTCTCTCTCTCTAAATATATCTCTCTCTCTCTAAATATATCTCTCTCTCTCTCTCTCTAAATATATCTCTCTCTCTCTCTCTCTAAATATATCTCTCTCTCTCTCTCTATATATATATATATATATATAGAGAGAGAGAGAGATAGATATAGATGTGTGTGTTCATTCATGGTCAGAACCTACATGAGTTACTGCTTGGTAATACATGGTGCTTTTAAATTTGGATGTGCTGGTAGTTTAATGGAGAACGGCTCAGAGTTGGAAATCAGAGTCGAGTTTCAATTTCAATCAGGTTCATCATATTCCCTTACGCGCAAATACTCTTGGGAAATATATGAATTCACCTGTTCTCCTGCTCCCCGCAGCTATGGGTTAATTAGTAAGACTTTTATAGGTAAATAGTTATTATCTGTAAAAACTACTTACATTCTAAATAATATTTCTTGGTTTTATATGACTAATGGTGCAGTAAGTACGCTTTTTACGGGGTGGATTGTGTTGGTGACAAGCCGTAAAAACCAACCCACCCGTACAAAACGTACTTGCAGCATCACTATTGTAGTTAGACGCTGATCTTCTACTTCCTATGGAATGAGAAAGAACTGTCTTTCTGTTTATAATTATCTGGTGGCCAAAACCTTTGCATGATTGCCTCCGACTGGGCATCAAGTCAACGAAGGAAATCCAGTAAGTAGAAAGCTGATTTTCAAGACATATATTCTTCTTGGAAATATGGCGCTGCACTTTCTTCGAACCGTTAGCACATTCCTATAATCACTAATGCCTAAACTGTTTAAATATCGATATATTCCAGGGATTCTAAAATTTGATTTGACCCATTGTTATAAAATTTAACTTCCCTTTGTCCCCCAGAAAAATTTAATCAAATATAAAATAACAAATCATAGCTAATTTACTAGTGTTTAATAAAATGTATACAAGAAAATAATATTGATCTATACGTTCTATGACTTGTCAATCCTTTGCAGGTTATTTAAAGACAGAAAATATATTTAGATTGTAAGAATTTTTTTTTTTTTTAGATAATTGTTTAGCCATACAAGTATTAATAATTAACCTATAGCTGGGGGAGAAGAGGTGGATTCATACCTTTCCAGAGGGTATTTGCGCGTAAGTGAATATAACTAAGCCAACAGTAATTGGAACTCGGCTCTACGATTAAGAATTTAGCACCATTATCTATTATACCCCACTCGCACAGCACCTAGTATTCTCAGGCAGCCACCCATTTCGGTAGTGACCAGACTCGACGTTGCTCATAAGAAAATAAGTCAATTATAAATGTAAACGTACCTTTTTTTTTTTTTTTAACGATTTATTTATTTTTTTTAAATAGAAATGATGAGTTTGAAGAGCACACGGATCAGGTATCCGCTTTGTGAGTTTAAACCAGAAATGCCCACCATTTTCAAAGGCCTTCTGCGTTTGCTTTGTAAATATTACATATGGCCAAACCTAATTGTATTAGATATGAACTGGAGAAGCAAGTAAAATAAGCTCATTGGTTGCACGAAGCTTTTGATATTTTGCTAGGTTTTCCCCCTCCCCGTTTTTCCATTAATACCCAATTCCTTTAAATAGGCTTCGCTTCAGAATTGGAAGACATCACACCGATTCAGACAGTATGCTAGATGTACGGTGTCAGGTTGCTTGTCGGCCTAGCGCAACCATTTTTATTCTTAAAGGAATTAATAAAATACAAACTATTAAATTTATCTTCTATGGACTCGCTAAGCTTTTATGCACCTCGAGATAGAATTTAATTTAGTGTCCAGGTGTTTATAAGAACCATTTTCATGATCTTTAATTGAGCGCACACATCAAAGCATCGGTGCTATTTACATTATTCAAACTGTTGTCCTCATCTTTATTGCTATATTCACGACGTTGTACACTCTAGCCTTCGGATGATTATAATTTCAAACTGAACCCTTTATTTCGTCCACCGGAGTAGATTGTTCTAGTTCAATGTGCCACGCCTCTACCAGATATCTGTTATCTCCCTTTAACACAACTCTCCAAGATTTTGTTCACCTCTGCCGTGGCCAGGTATTGAACTCACAATTCTTTGGGTCAAGTCATTGGATCCAACCAATGCTTTTATCCACCAGCCCATGTATTCTTGAGGACACATGGCCCAGTGGTGCTTGTTAAAAAAAATAAAAATAACGTCGTTATTAGAAGACAAATACAATGTCTATTTAGGCAGCAATGCTTTGTTAATGTTTCCTTAAAGATCATAAAAAGGAATTTTAAACCTTAACCTTTCTTGTTTGCATACTTGGGGTGTTATTTTTTCCAACTTTGATTTTATTGCTGAGCCCGAGGTAGGTGTTGTACAGACTGAGTAGAATGATAATTATTCCAATGTCTTAACTTAGCTTAATTATGTGCGTGTGCCACTGTATACATTAAATGACACAAACACACACACACACACACACACACATATATATATATATATATATATATATATATATATATATATATATATATAAGCATTTTTAAAAAAAAAAAACGCAACAGGATTCCTGGAAATAAATAATCGTACCGTTGAGAATAATATTTGCAAAATAAGCGCTCCGTATAAAACCGAAAGGAGAACTGAAAGAATTAAATCCTTTCTATTTGTAGACCATTTTTACTTGAAATACTGACGCTATACCATCTTCCTGTCTACTTTACCTTCTATTTGGTTTTGTATTCAGCACAGCTGAGTAAATATGAATTTGTACCGTTTACTCGCTTCCTTCTGCAGAAATTCAAGGTATTGATCAATTGATCTGCAATTTCTTCGTGTCGACAGTTACGAAGAATTAACACAAGAACTTCGACGTACAAAGTTTGGTTTCGTTTCTTAAGAAAATAATTTTAAATAAATTACTAAAAGCGTCAATGTGGAATAAGAGATGATGGTCGGGGTTGAAAGGGGGGAATCGAAAGATACAGAACAGGAAATGACGAAGTCTTTATGTGAACCGACCACTGGCAACTCTCTTACCTGACAATTAGACAAAGCAGGTCAGTTAGAAAAAAAAAAAACCTTATTGTTAACTTCAGGTCCGATTTAGTTATTTTATGTTTATTGAATCCCGCGTGATCTGTGCTGGCGGGGTAACGGTTATCGAGGCCGAAAGTGAAAACGGTGTGCTAAGTTCAGTTCTTGATCGATTCTCTTTCACTGACTTTGCACTAACGCCCTTGGAAAACGGCATGAATCGATTCCCCCCCTGCTATGTATTAAATGGCAGAGAAGACTGGACTCTATGGTCTTGAGGTGGCAACCAGTCTAGAAGAAGGAAAACGTTGAATTTGAAACCAGTTTGATGAAAGATGGGCTCCGTCAGGTTGTCTTGCCCAAGACACACCACTGCCACCTTGTGGTGCCCCTACGATAGGAGACCGTTACGTGATGAATTCCTTCTTATTTGAAATTATTTTTTCAGCAAGGGATTTAAAAAAAAAAAAAAAAAAAAAAAAAAGTTACATTCTTTTGAGCGTGAGGTGTGCCTAACGTGGCGCGATGGTTAACAAGTTTCTCTTGCTGTTCAGCGCACCGGTGGAGTTAATTCGATCGTCGTAATTGCCTCCGTTACCGAGCACTAATAACACACAATACAATTATTGAAAAAAAAAAAAGAAGAAAAGTTCTTTAAATTAATTCACCCCTCCCCCAAAAAAACATTAATGCTACTAAGACGCAAGGCTCTACTGGGAGTGAAAGAGAATGAAAAGTCATTACAAGGAACCGGAAACCCAATCCTAAAGACGAAAAAAGAGATAAACTTCTAATCTTGTTTAAAAGACCGGAGAGGAGTGTGAACCGGACAATAAGCGGACCTATCTACGCCTGTTAATTATTTAAGAACGAAAGTTTGCCAATCGAACACAAATAAGTCGTTGACTTTAAGTTAACAATAATTCCAAGGGGCAAAGTAATTTTCTTAAAATTTCTGGACGAGTGTTTATTCGGGTTGCACCTTACCCGGTGCGCTTAAGGTGGGAGAAGGATCGTGGTCAATCTTTGATGCCAAAAGAGGCTTTTAAAAAGTGCTAAAATAACTAAACGATTCCTGGCATACCCAGCATGTACCTGGGCGTAGGGTTACGTTGTGACTTTCTGTCAAACTTATCTAACTTATATTCGACAATTCATAGGTCATATGCATTAGAAATAAGGGGGGGGATGAAGCAAAAAGAGAGTAATGTTACGACGTGCACAAGTTTTCAGTCTTTTATATGTACTGTGTCCCTTCAGGACGTAGGCGATCATGGCCCTCCACATGTTCCTGTCTCTTGTAGCTCTTATCCATTTGCTCAAGCCCATCAAGTATGTTACGCACTGCTTCCTCTCTCCTTCTTTCCCTTCAATCTGTTCTGTGAGTATTAGTTTTCCCAAGCCCCCTTTCCTCATTATTTGCCCCAGAAATTTGAACTCGCTCTTCCTGAGTTTCCCTTTTTTCCAAAACCTCGTCGTTGCTGCCAAGTTCCATCCATGTTATCCTCGTCATCTTTATGCAGCGCCACATTTCTCTTGCTTCAAGTCTTTTCGTCGTCTTCGAGGAAATTGTTCAGCGTCCACTGCTATGTAGGATGACAGATATCACGTAACAGCTGAGTACTCTGTTCTCTTAATACTCTGCTAGCTTTTGGAATGCGTCTTTGGCTATCCCATCGCTGAAACCGTTATGCAGCGCCAATGACGAGAGTTTTACGACTAAGCTGGCGGGTCGTGACGTGATTGTCTTCTCGGCTTAGCCGTCAAATGGACTCGTCGATTCGACGTTCGGCACGGATTACTGTTACGCTACCAGCCCTATTGTGTCACTTTCAAGACTGCTATTAAAATAGTTTTAACCAACTAGCAATGTTAACGAAAATAAAATGTAAATTCCAAATTTAGTAGCGCCAGTTATATTATATAATATATATATAATATATATGATACTATATATAATATATATATGATACTATATATAATATATATATGATACTATATATAATATATATATGATACTATATATAATATATATATGATACTATATATAATATATATATGATACTATATATAATATATATATGATACTATATATAATATATATATGATACTATATATAATATATATATGATACTATATATAATATATATATGATACTATATATAATATATATATGATACTATATATAATATATATATGATACTATATATAATATATATATAATATATATATGATACTATATATAATATATATATGATACTATATATAATATATATATGATACTATATATAATATATATATGATACTATATATAATATATATATGATATATATATGATACTATATATGATACTATATATGATATATATATACTATATGATATATATATGATACTATATATGATACTATATATGATACTATATATGATACTATATATGATACTATATATGATACTATATATGATATATATATGATACTATATATGATATATATATGATACTATATATAATATATATATGATATATATATGATACTATATATAATACTATATATGATATAATATCTATAATAATACTAATATATATATATATATATATATATATATATTACCTATTTTGCTACTTGGAAACTCAATATGGCAACGCTAGGTTATCAAATTAGACTTGAAGACAATTATTAGATTGTTCGATCTTCAATGGTTGTTCCACATTTGGCCTTGTGCTATTCTTAGCTAAATAAGCACTTATGCCAACACTTCTTGGACAGACAAGTTTGTGACCAAGTCATATTCAGAGAGTATTGAGCGAAGAACAGGTTTACTAATAAATAGTTGTGAAGCTAAGACACGTTCTATGGCAGGCACTTTATTCACTGTACCATGTCTAATTTGACTATGTATGGCTCAGTAGATATAATACGCGCCAGAGAAGCATACAAAGATAATGGAATTTATTAGCATAATCTTTCACGATTCGTGCACACTCTACTGCATGCTTTTATATATATATATATATATATATATATGTACCTCCACGAGATCGCTAAACTTGACGAAAACAAAGTTTTATCTTCTAAATGTTTATTATTAAGAGGAAAGATCAAAGTATTTTGGGGGTATTTTTTTTACATTTTTTAATCGTTCCTAACACGTCCGAAAATTTCGTTAAAAATCTTTTTTTTTTTTGAGTCAGCAAAATTGACAGATGGCAACCATTTTTTTCCATTTTATAAAATCAATGAAAATCTCAGTTTGAAATACTTTTACATATCAATTATCATTTTTTCAAAACTTATTTTAAGAAAATCAGAAATTATAATGTTTATTTAAAATATTTTGAACCAGGCTTAACTTGACAGGTGATGAATGACATATTGACGGATTCCCTGAGGATAATTTGTTCTACGGAAGGAGAAATGTGAAATATTTTACATTTAAGTGAACAAATTATTTACCTCGTTATTTTTAAGGAAAACTTTCAGCGCTCTAATTTTTTTGTTTTTTGTACTTAGCTTTCACCTTTACGTTTACGATGCTTTATGGATATTATAAAGAAATTAAAATAAGACTGTTACGAATGAGATTAAATTTCATAAGAAAGGTATCTAATTAATTTATAGGTACCTGTCATATGAAATTTTATCAGAAGTTTACATAAAATACTATAATTTTATGTACATTTACTACATTTTACTGTGTTATTTGTATTTCCATTCATTTTATTATTAATTATGATATTTCATTTATGGAAAAAATGCCATAACTGAGATTCATATAAAAATAAGATCATATAAATTTCATAAGATGATACTGATACTTTTAGGTACCATCTCAGTTGAAATTGAAAAATCAAATAAACTTCTCCACACGTGTTTCGCAAAAGTAAAAACCTTAACAGCGGAGAACAATGCTTAACTCAAATAACGCAACTTAATTGTATTCTGGTTGGTCTTCCGTACTTTATAATTAGAGCCCGATTATAAACACAAAATTACATTTCTTAATGACTGCGGGTCTGCTGATTAGTCAAAACGATACAATTTACAACGCGCTAAAAAAAGATCTATCACATAAGGACACTTACAAAACCTGATGCGGCTTTTAATTAATTTTATAATATTTTAACAACTTAAATGTAAAAATCTATTATAATAAAAAAATAACAAATAATTGTATTAAAAATTCATTTTTCATTGAAAATATTGTCCATATTCATAAAAACAACTAAAAGCAAATAAAAACATTTGAAATTAAATAATATCTTTGTTTTATTGAGTTTTGTATGTTACAATTCAGAGCTGATTTTCAGGTAGGGGGTTCCAATTAAAAACAAAAAACATCATTTGCCTTGTGCTTTTAACTATTGTAATCATTAAACCTGACGCGATCGAATTTCTAGCGTTTTCATAAATTAGTTATGGGGTGGGGGTAATAAATATTTCTGCCATGATTTTAATAAAAGAAAACATATTTATAATAATTTCGATCATCTGTGAATACTTTCTGAAAGTTTCATTAACATCCGACAATCATTTTTATTTTTGCAAGATTTTTCCAAATTAATGTGTGTCATAAAAAAAAAAAAACGTGCTAAAAATTGTATATGTTATTTTACTAGTTCGGTGATACAAAGAGAAACAAGAATTTTTTAATGAAAATTCAGATTGTTCTAAAAAGAAGGAAATTTTTTTTAAAAATAATTAAAATAAACTTTGATCTTTCCTCTTAATAATAGCATTAATATTTAGACGATAAAATTTTGTTTTCGTCAAGAAGTTTGGCGTCTTTTTCATCATGCTATGCTCTTTTAGCGATCTCGTGAAGGTACCTACCTATATATATATATATATATATATATATATATATATATATATATATATATATATATATATATATATGCCAGATTACTCTCTTTTTCTGAGAACGTGTCTGCTAGGGCGGCTAGTCAATCCCTGTCGTAGACACATGCTCAGACACATTTTGTCATTTTATTATTTTCAATGTGTTTTATACTGTACTGAGTTGATTCTAGTTGTAGTTTCTGGGAGACATCGCATTATGGGCCATGATCAGCATGTTTGATCTAATGCCAGTACGGTCAAACAGTCACGATGACTTGTAACTTCGTGCTAGCCCAAGCAACGACTACTCTCGAACAGTTCCGATTACACAATTTATTTCACAGGGCTTGGGTCAAACCGAGGTATTGCTATCGGGTACAAATCGACCCTGGTGATATTCAAACACGGGTCTCCTAGCCGGAAAGCGGACGTCCTAACCACTCGGTCGCGTTAGACACACTCGCTCACTCTCTAATGTTCATCCAATACAAGGCCCAAGGGCCACCTTGAGTGGCCCTTGGGCCTTGTATCTCTATATCTATCTATCTATCTATCTCTATATCTATCTATCTATCTATCTGAGAGTGTTTCCGGTCAAAAATTTATACACACTTCAGGAAAGGAAGAACTTGTATATATATATATTGTAATACTAAATTTATTCAGACATTACGAGATTAATACAAGTTACTTTTTAGACTCTACAAACACCAGAAAATGCCCAAACTGGTGGCCTAGGTTCCACGCATTTATTATTACGGCGAACTACTGATTCGGCAACGTTGGCCAAAGTGTCCAGTCGGATTGGTGCACATGCGTTTCCAATTTCTTGTCTAAGGGCCGCCAATATAGCCGTTGTTTTTTGCGATACACAACATCCTACAATAAACTACGAAAGAAGTTTTTCTTTGCTTGAAGTGTATATACATCTTGGGGAGGCGCTAATATTTTTATATATATATGTGTGTGTGTGTAATATGGGACATATAATCCCGACAAAGTTTCGAAAAAAATTGACAAATGGAAAACCTATAGATCTTTTATTTTCAAACCATTCTAAAAAATTGGATAGGGATTTACATTAAATTAATTTCAGAAAAGGCGACGTGAATATTGCTTTCGAGCCATTCTGGAGATAACATAAGGATTCAATACCGAAAAGCTGGGAGAATATATAAATAGCTTTCGACAGGAACTAAGAATGATAAAGATACAGAATATTAAAGCCTTTTTAAAAAAAAAAAAAAAAAAATGTCACTCATTTTCATTCTTTTCTTTCATCACAAGAAACGCCAATTTAACTGAAAAAAAGTACTGATGATCTATTATTTAAGCACACTCTTTCGTTTTTGGATCTGATGAAGCCTAGAAAGGCGAAACGCGTTATCAAATCTAATTTCAATGAAACTGATTTCCCTTTGTAAAAAAACACGCACACACGTGGATGATATATACATATGCCGTAAAGAATGTGTGCACATGGCATATTGTTTTCAAGCGTCAATTGACATTTACTGCCTTAATTTATTTTCAATGTTGCTGTTTCGCCTATTAGCGTATTAATGAACATTCCGGGTGTGAGGAACAAAGATGTGGGTGGCGATCAATAAGAGGCTGAGGGTTTATAAAAAATAAATTAAAAATGACTTGTCATCGGATAACTTCATTAATTAGAAAACTTCATTTTAATGTTGAAGTAGGAGTAAATTGACATTTGCCAAACTTAGATTTTTCAAGCCTTGAAATGGGCCAATTTAGGAATCATGGTCCCTGCTTACAATGATGCTCGAAGTCATTTGATTATTTCGTTAAACATGGCTCTCCGCAACTTCCTCTCTCTTGCTGGTCAATGTAACTTATTGCCCATTAATATCCTACGTCTCTAGACCGCTATTTATTCACATAAATTCATTATGACGTTTACGCGTTGTCTCCTCAGCCTTTCTCTTTCTTTTTTTATGAGTGTTAAATTCTCCAGGTCATCTTTCCTCATTTTGTGTCTCGGAATTTCCAGCTGTCACTTTCTTATTGGAAATATGAGTTTGTTTGTTTGTTTGTTTTTTTTCCCTCAGAACTACCACATTTCTAAAATACCCTGTCCATAACGTTATCGGCATTCGTCGGTAGACCCACGTCTCTGATTGTCCAGCATTTATTACCAGATACGAGATATTACATAGAATATTTATCACTTTTTTCTTTGTTTCTAAGAATATTTTGCTCTCTCGTAACTTAGTTTCTAAAAGGTATCTTTCCATATTCCTATGAAACATTGAATTTCTGTATCACAATCACCGTCGTCTATTATTATACTAACCAGATAGTTAAATTTCTATATATATTTGATTTTGACATTATAGCTCATACCTGAGGGCTGCCTCTTTTGCTGAAAGACCTTACTTTTGTATTTTTATACTAAACGTTTAGTCTATAGACTCGTCCATATTTTCTACTCACCTCCGTAAAAAATACACTCTTCCATTAGAATCAGTTTTAACCAATCAACACTTCACATTACGAAACTCTACTTTTTATTGGTCGAGACGACACCAAAATGTGTATCGATTGTCGCCAAGCTCGCTGGAGCCTACTTTGACTTCCCAAAACATATAAAAGGACAAATTTCAGTCCAATTCACCAGTCAGTAGCTCGGCTTCAGCGAGATGCCACACGAATTCACGCGTGTCACTATTTTGACTTAAGAAACTTTTCGCGCGTCAACTGCTGGCTCAACCACCAACATCATTCTGTAAGTCCATTACAACTTTCTTAAAAAGTGTTCATTTGCACTATTAAATAGAAATTGTAATTTCAACAAAAGACAAAAACAAAAGACAGTCCAAGGTAAACAACTCTGGAAGAATAAGAAAACAAATCTTACTTTAATCTCGCATATTTACTACCTAAATTACCTTTTTGATAAATTTTCCTTTCTTATTCTATTTGAACATTTCTTCAACAATTGAACATTGCTGAACTGTAATTCATTAACATACTTAATTCACACTTCGTCAACTTTCATATAACCAAAACACAAGCTTTTTCCAATTGTATTAATTGTATATAAATGTTCGATATTTTCTAATTGAATTCACGACTACTGTTGTTTCTTGTTCAATTTTACCTTGAGATTTATTCAACTTGTATGTTTATGCTTTATATTGTTGTGATTAATATGAAGAACATGCTTTCAAGCTCATCTTAAAACAAAAAAACCTGATTACACACTCATTTCATAGCAATCCCAACAAGTCTACTCTCCAATAGAACCATATCTTTCATTTAAAGCTTCTTCGTCAATGATCATCATTTTGGGGATATTTAAAAACAAGAGCGATACAAATTAGTGATAAAACGCAGATTGAGATTGGATAGTTTAAACATCTAGGTACATCACATTTAAATCTAAAATTTAGAATCTAGGACAGTTGCATACTTGACATTTGCGTCCCTCTTAATTTTTTGAAGTTATTTTTTATTTTTTGTTTAGATAGAAATTTGCACACCAAAACCTTTTAATTACTCTAAAAACAAGCAGAAAGTTAGTTACCATAAATAAGAGAAACATCGCTTTTTTTTTTTTTTTTTTTTTTTTTTTTATAAAGCAAGAGAAAATTAAGTTATCAGTTTCGGGTCGCTCCAACAGTGCGTACCACAAACATCTAATAGATTTTGGATTTTATAGATTATATTTTTATTTGGAACCCATGGCTAAGTCCCGAAAATCAAACACTGGTGGAAAAATATTTGTGAACGAGGAAAATTACAGTTACGACTATAAGAAAAACGCTGATGAAACAAAAACATACTGGCGATGTGTGGAGCGATCTTGCAACACTGTTTATCTGTCATTGCATTTTAAACAAAAATAATTTTTAATTTTTAATTTTATTTCTTTTAAATATTATGATTACTACCTATGTTTTTTCTTTTTCTTCAAAATTGATGTCCAGTACGCAACTATCCTAGAGCCCTACAGAAGCTAAACTTTAAATTTAAATGCGATGTACCTTGAGGTTTAACTTGGCCAATCTCCACTTGATTTTTATTAATTTGTATCACTCTTGCTTTTAAATATCCCACATTGTATCAGCAGTAGTTTTCCGAGAAAAACCGAAGATCCTGAACTTAAATTTACCGTAAATTAACCCGCAATTAGTGCATTTTGTGTTTTCGCTTTAATTACTTTCCTTTTTTTAAATACAGTGTAACCCGGATATAAGAGTTGTCGGGACCGGAGAAGAATTCTCTTATATCCGGGTCACACTGTATGTTTTACTGTCCTCGTACGATCACTGAAGTTAAGCAAAGTTGTACCGGGTGACAGCTTGGGAATACCAGATGCTGTAAGCTTGGATGTGCGGGTGGTGAATTGAATAACTGCTCGGAATTGGAAAATCGGAGAGCTGAGTTCCAATTTCTGTTTGGTTCGTTATATTCACTTACACGCAAATACTCTTCACCCCCCAGCTATAGGTTAATTACTATAACTTGTATCAGTTAAAAATTATCTCCAAAAATCTTAGAATTTAAAAATATTTTCTTGATAAACCGTAAAAAAAACAATGAAACAAATCAAGTGATTATGTATTTCTGAGAATATTTTTGCAGTTTATTTTTGTGACGACCTGCTTCAGGTTTAATGTTATTTTCTTTTGAGTTAATAAAATCTCTTATTTATTTTTTTAAATAGTTGCAACACATTTTATAAGATAAGATAAATTCTATTCAATTGTAGCTATTATTGCGTAGACTCTGGGTTTTACATTTTTATCATTCGATTACCCATCAACCATTTTATTATAATTTCGTTTCAGATAAGTCATTATAGATTCCATTAAACGAAGTGGAGCTTTCTGTGTCTCCAAAGAAAATTCCTTAGATCCGCCCAGACATCATCATCATCATTAGTAGTAGTAGTATCATCATCATCATTAGTAGTAGTAGTATCATCATCATCATTAGTAGTAGTAGTATCATCATCATCATTAGTAGTAGTAGTATCATCATCATCATTAGTAGTAGTAGTATCATCATCATCATTAGTAGTAGTAGTATCATCATCATCATTAGTAGTAGTAGTATCATCATCATCATTAGTACTAGTAGTATCATCATCATCATTAGTAGTAGTAGTATCATCATCATCATTAGTAGTAGTAGTATCATCATCATCATCATTAGTAGTAGTAGTATCATCATCATCATCATTAGTAGTAGTAGTATCATCATCATCATCATTAGTAGTATCATCATCATCATCATTAGTAGTAGTATCATCATCATCATTAGTAGTAGTATCATCATCATCATTAGTAGTAGTATCATCATCATCATCATTAGTAGTAGTAGTATCATCATCATCATCATTAGTAGTAGTAGTATCATCATCATCATCATTAGTAGTAGTAGTATCATCATCATCATCATTAGTAGTAGTAGTATCATCATCATCATCATTAGTAGTAGTAGTATCATCATCATCATCATCATTAGTAGTAGTAGTATCATCATCATCATTAGTAGTAGTAGTATCATCATCATCATCATCATTAGTAGTAGTAGTATCATCATCATCATTAGTAGTAGTAGTAGTATCATCATCATCATTAGTAGTAGTAGTATCATCATCATCATCATCATTAGTAGTAGTAGTATCATCATCATCATCATCATTAGTAGTAGTAGTATCATCATCATCATCATCATTAGTAGTAGTAGTATCATCATCATCATCATCATTAGTAGTAGTAGTATCATCATCATCATCATCATTAGTAGTAGTAGTATCATCATCATCATCATCATTAGTAGTAGTAGTATCATCATCATCATCATCATTAGTAGTAGTAGTATCATCATCATCATCATCATTAGTAGTAGTAGTATCATCATCATCATCATCATTAGTAGTAGTAGTATCATCATCATCATCATCATTAGTAGTAGTAGTATCATCATCATCATCATCATTAGTAGTAGTAGTATCATCATCATCATCATCATTAGTAGTAGTAGTATCATCATCATCATCATCATTAGTAGTAGTAGTATCATCATCATCATCATCATTAGTAGTAGTAGTATCATCATCATCATCATCATTAGTAGTAGTAGTATCATCATCATCATCATCATCATCATTAGTAGTAGTAGTATCATCATCATCATCATCATTAGTAGTAGTAGTATCATCATCATCATCATCATCATTAGTAGTAGTAGTATCATCATCATCATCATCATCATTAGTAGTAGTAGTATCATCATCATCATCATCATTAGTAGTAGTAGTATCATCATCATCATCATCATCATTAGTAGTAGTAGTATCATCATCATCATCATTAGTAGTAGTAGTATCATTAGTAGTAGTAGTATTTGTTTACTTATCTTTTGCTTTATATGTAGTCAAATCTCTTTCCGGGCCATTTATCCAAGGCCTAAGGCAAAGTAGTAAATATATGCATTCTATTTGCACAGATTCTGATGTTAAGTGCTACTTAACAGGCAGTGATGTGCAGAAGTTTGGTGATGACCGGGGCCAATTCCTTGACTGTATGCCCTAAGACAAGTAGCGGGGGCTATGGGGCCTCGTGGTGAGAAAGGAAGACATTTTAAATATGCAAAAACAGGTGATGCATGAAAAAAACGCTTTATTCAAATTAAATATAAACTAAATTTTTATTTCACTCTTTGATTGACTACCCTCCCTATGTGGATGCCCGGGGCCGTCGCACCCTCTGCCCTCACTCCTACACGCAACTGTTAACATGTGTATTAAAGCGTAGGTTAGTAAATTTGGTAACATAATAATTTGGTAACATAGTGAATTTGGTAATTGAACATAGTAATTGTGAACAGTATTAATAACTAGACGAGATATCTCTAGACGAGATGGTCAACGTGGCAAGGACAATCTACTACCGTAAATGAATTAAATGGTTCAGTTCAAAATTGCTTGAAGTTTGCTCGGGTCGACAAGCTCCTGATGAAGGCCAGCGGACACCACAACCGAAACGTTGTGATAGCGACGAAGACAATAGTCAGTCTAAATAATGACATATTTTCTACCTTTAGGGATGGCATCTTTCGCCCAGTTTACAAACTGGAAATTATTGCCACCTATTGAATTAGAAGCAAATTTTTTTTTACATTTTAAAATTGCCATTTCAACATGAATGTTTAAAGGACACTTATTTTTAACAGAAAGAAAATACTTCAGTTAGATGCTTATAATAATTCTGTTTAATCCCAAGTATACGCAAACAAACAAAAAATGAAAGAATGTTCACGTAGAGTGTCCTTCACGTGGTGAGCGATCATGGCCACAACTGGATGTGCTGTTTAAGGTTAAGACGTAAAAAAATCAAGCAGTGGCGACAATTCCCTGTCCTTGAAGCTGTGGCCACAATTCCCTGTCCTTGATGCGGTGGCGACAATTTCCTGTTCTTTGTAGCGCCAAACCACGTTTGATACTTTGCCATTTCTCGCTCCCTGTCTCTATTCTGTCATTTGTTTACACAATCTCATTAGGTAAATTATTTGTTAGACGGTAAACGACATCCGTTAGGAAGCCCTCTGATCGGTAGATTGGAGGTTTTGAACCACTTAACTGCTGTTGTTCCCAGGTCCACCCTGACCCGGTGTGGTAGAACCTGTTAGGGTCCCAGCTACAGGCAAATAGTGAAAGCCAAACAAAACACCATAGAAGTAAAAAAAAAAAAAAAAAAAAAAAAAAACATTTTTTATGGTGAAGATGCCAACAATAAATTCTTATATAAAAAGAAATTACCAACAATGTGTTTATAGTAGAATGACCAACAATACATTTTATCTGTAGTTGAAGCCATAAAACTGTGTTCAAAATAGTTAGATTTTGGCATTGATAGAGATTGATATGCCGCTAAACAAAATCGACCAACCAACCAACCAACCAATTACTTGCTGTTTCCTTCTGCCCCTCCTTTCAGGATATCCCGTGAGTGTTAAATTTTCCAAACCCTATTTACTCATTATGGTTTACGGTCATATCACATATTAAAAAACTGAAGTTAAGCAATATCGAGCCTGGTTAGTACCTAGATGGGTGACCGCTTTGGAATACCAGGTGCTGCATGCTTGGATATGCGGATGTTGTAATGGATAAGGGCTCGGAATATAAACAGTTCGAATTCCAGTCGGGTTCATTACATTGGCTTAGGCACTCTTGGGAATGTGTGTTGTGGTGTAATGGATATCGGCTCGGCTCGGAATGAGAACTCGGAGAGCCGAGTTCGAATTCCAGTAGAGTTCATTATATTCACTTACGGGCAAATACCCCTGGGAAATGTATGAATCTATCTCTTCTCTCCCAGCCATGGGTTGAATAGCAGGACAGACTGGCTTCTTTAGCCTTGGTTGACAACCAGTCTACTGCAGAAATAAATGGCAACCTACTGCGGGAAAAATATCGTCAGATATCGAAGGATACATGATCGCCCAAGCGTGTATGACGTATGGCACTTAACTGACTGACCCTTTGGAAAGGTATGAATCCACATATTCTCTCAACATCTATGGGTTAAATAGTCAGACTTGTATCTAAAAATCATTATTTCCAAGAAAAATTATTACAATATTCACTCGCAAAAAGAAAAGTTTATTCTTACATTCCCAAAATATGTTTCAGCTTTAAATAACATACAAAAGGTTGATAAGCCGTAAAAAACAAATCAATCAAATTAAGTATGTGTCCCAGTTTCTTTAGAAGTTTGTTGTTCGAGTTTTCTGATTACCGAGTATTGAAAAAAATATTTGGTGGTACTACTTCTGTTTGTTAACGTTTGGGTCCCGTTCCTATTTGTCTGATTAACCTGTGATGGATTCGGATAAAAGAACCTCGTATCTAAATAAAAATCATCAAATACGTTTTTAATCAGCAAACACCTACCCGCAAAAAAAAACAAAAAACAAAAAAAAATTCACCCATCGACAATGTTTACAAAAAAAAACATCGCTTACAAAATCACCATCGCCATTCCCTTGACCGGTGGGATCTTAAGTTCTCTACGCAGCCGAGTAAACCTGACCAGTTCCCGCCACATATCTGAGGTTGAAAGCCAGATAGGTATCCATTCATACGTAAACCTGACGGAGCCCATCCCTCTCCAAGTCAAATCACAGCCGACATTCTCGGACTCAGACACGTGGCTGTTGATTTCGTGGCTGTTGACAGAATATCTTACAGCTGTGCGTTTTACATAAACTGCAGAAATCGCTTTTACGTTTTACGAGAATTTATTATTGTTAAAGAAAAAAATTATGCAGAAAATGTTTATCACTTTCTTTCATCCACGGAGCTCGAATCAATAAAAGAAAAATACGACAATTGTGACTTTTTGTTAAAAATGTCACAGTAATATAACAGCTGTTGCAATACAAATAAATGTTGGTCCTTTTATTGATATTAGTTAAAAGTAGGTTTTTGTAAAAGTTAGTTGCCCTCAATCCATCTCGTGAATATCAGATTTTCCAAGCCCTCCTTCCTCCTTATTTGTCCCATAAACCTCAAATGTCTCCCCCTGAAGTTAAGTATTAGTTTCTTTTTTGTTTAAATTTTCTCCAAAACTTCGTTGCCCACATGTTGGATCCATGGTATCCTCAGCATCCTTCTGTAGAACCGCATTTTTGTTGCTTCAAGTCTCCTCTTCATCTTTGAGGAGATCGTCCAGCACTCGCTGCCATACAAGAGGACAGATATAAGATAGCTGTTTAGTACTCTTCTCCCTGTTTCTAGCGAAATTTTCCTATTTCTTAATACTCTGCTTAGCTTTTGGAATGCATCTTTCGCTATCCCAGTGCGTCTTCGGTTTTCAGTGTCGCACTTTCCGTCCTCTGTTAAAACACTTCCAAAATATTTAAATTTCTGTACTTGTTTGATTTTTGGTACCTCTGATTTGCAAATCGCACTTTCGACTCTAACAACCATGCATTTTGTCTTTTTTGCAGTTGATATTTAATCCGCTCTTCTCGCTTGCCTTCATCTACTTCTGTGGGATTTTTTGGAGCTTCCTTTCAGTGTCTATCAACACTGTCATCTGCATATCTTATATTGTGACCGCCAGTAATGAATCCTGGTTGGACATCTAGTTCTCTTAGAATCGCCTCGCTGTATAGGTTGAATAAGTCCGGTGAGAAGTCACCTCCTTGTCTTACACCACTTTCTATTTTTATATATCTGCTGAACTCCTAGTATATCTGTCTGCAGACAGATGCTTCATCTTTAAGAGTCAAATCAGACCAAAAATGAAGTGTTGCTGTGATATCTTGGTTGGAGCTGCTCAATCACCCCTTTTCCAAACCTGATAGTTTAGTTGTTTCCACGGTCTTGTTGGAGTGATATATTTTCCACCGTGCAGCCTCTTGTTTACAAGTTCCATTCTTTAGTTCAACAGTTCAGACATTATTTCTTTTTAATCAATTCACCTCAGGCAAGGCGATAATGCCACTAAGACGCTAGTGGGCTACTGGAAGTGAAAGAGAAAGAAGACTTCAGTACTAACCAGAACTCAATCCTAAACAAAAAACAAGGGATAAACCATTACTTTTATTCAAATGGCTGGGAAGAACTGTGAACCGCACTGCTACGTCTATGGAGTCGAACCATTCTTATTCCTTATGTATTCCATTGATAAAGAGAAAGTTCTACGCAGACAGTTCCCCCTCCCCTGAGAACCGCTTTGGGTTTTCGTCGGACCCTACAATCTTAACCTCGTCAAGGGTCAGTCTTTACCAATCCCCCATAGCCTTATCTCTCACTCTTATATCCATACTACTTGTTTCATTCAGTAACCCTCTAGCTTAAGTGTCTCTTGTACCGTGTATTGGATGAACATTATTCTATGTGACATACCCCTTCATGACGTAGTGATTATGTCTCTCCACAACTTCCTGTTCTTTGTATCGCTTAGTAAATTTTATCTTTTTGCTATCGCTCTTAAATCGTGTTCTGTCAACCATTTACACAAGCTTATTAAATAGGTTATTCGGTGCTTTCCTGTCTCTCTTGCCTTCAGTATGCCATGTGAGTGTCAACTTTTCCAAGCCCTCTTTCCTCATTATGTGTCCTAGAAATTTTAACCATCTCTGATTCTAAGTAGACTTTTACTTTTTGTTTCCTTTTTCTCTAATATTTCACTGTTGCTCACATGTTTAGTCCCTTGTATTCTCAGCATCCTTCTGTAGAACTTGCCTAAAGTATTTTCTCCATCTATGATGAGATTGTCCAGCATTCACTGCCATATATGAGTACTGATATTACGTAGCAGTTCCGTATTATTTTCTTTGTTTCTAAAGAAATTTTCCTGTTTTTAATAATAATCTTCTTGGCTTTTGGAATGCTTCTTTCGCTATTCCACCTCCTGGACATATTTCTTCAACCACTCTCCCATGGTGTCCGGATAATCGACGAGGTACTGTATTTTGGGATAGACGGCATTTTTGTGTCGGTTAATGGTTAGCAAACGAGTCTGTTTTTTTTTTTCATTAATGAAAAGTCAGTTCGATTCTCGCTGAGTGCCCTAATACTTGTGGCCTTCTGCCAAACCAATTCTTAGCCTAGTTTAACAGTATCTCTCATAGTTCAGAGAATATATCCATAAACTCTAGGTTAACGATCACATCACCCTGAGCCTGGTCAGTACCTAGATCGGTAACCACTTGGGAATACCAGGTGCCGTTATCTTGGATGTGCGGATGGTGTAATGGATAACTGCTCGGATTTGTTAATCGGAGAGCTGAGTTTCAATTCCCGTTGGGTCAGTCACATTCACTTACGCGTAAATATCATTGGGAATGAATCCACCTCTTCTCCCCCATCTATGGATTAATTAGTAATACTTGTATCACTAAACCACAAAAAATCTTACAATCTAAAAATATTTTCTGACTTTAAATAACCTGGAAAGGGTTGACAAACCGTACAAAACGAATCGATCAATCAAATAAACTATACCATAATACATACCGTCATATTTTCATGAAAAATCTATGAAATTGTAAGCAGTTTAATGGATGCAATATTATTCAAACTTCTTGCACGATTCATCGTTGATTATTCAGTTTTTGACTTGTATTTATTTTCATCTTATTTTCAGTTGCTTTTATGCGCAATTCCCAGATATAGAGCGTCCTGGGTATGACGATAAACTACGTCCACCAGCAAGGCCTCTGATCAGGTTTTGAGGAGCGTGGAACCACCTCTTAATTGCTGATGTTCCCAGGTCCACCCTGACCCGGGGTGGTAGCACTTTTAGGGCCCCTGCTATGGACAAATAGCTAACCTCGAAACTGAGGTAAAAAAGTGTAAAAATAGGTTTTTATACCAGAAATGAATTTTTGAAGAAAAAATTATTACCAGAAATGAATTTTTGAAGAAAAAATTATTACCAGAAATGAATTTTTGAAGAAAAAATTATTACCAGCTATATGTTTTTGAAGAAAAAAATATTACCAGGAAAACAAGTTGTCGGCATTAAATAACCCATTGAGGATGATATGCCGTAAAACACACCAAAACAAACCGAACCCAGATATAGACACGAGTTCGAGTCTCAGGTCGTTAATTTGTTTGTTTCACATCCATGCCGCCGACAATGATCAAGGAATGATAATGATTTGAGAGTAAGGATAAAAAAAAAACAAGCAATTGAGATTAAGATAAAAGAAATACTTCTAAAATTTAATCATACAATACAATTTAAAAATGTATACATTAAAATATATTCTCAGTACGTAACAGACAGAGGGAAGCACAGTCTATTAGGAACATATTTGTTTGATTTTTTTTTTTTTCTTTTTCTTTTTCTACCCTCACCAAGCTTACTAGGGCTACTCGTTTAATTTCGTATTTCGTTCCCTTTTAAATGTTTTTTCCGATCCCTCTTTTATTAAGACCCTCTCCAAGTTTGTAGCTAAGTGAGAATTTCCAACCCTCCCCCATCCGATTATTAAGACCTCGCTTGTATTAGGGACCCAAGAGTAATTGTACATATAATTCATTCTTTTTCTATATGACATGCCTCTTCAGGATGTTGGCGATCATGACTCTCCACAACTTCCTGTCCTTTATAGCTCTTAGTAAATTTTTGTCTTTTTGTTATCTTTCTTAAACCCTGTTTCGTCATCCATTCACCCAAGCTCGCTAGGTAGGTTAAGCGTCTTTTTTTTTCTTTTTTTTTTCTTTTTAATCAATTCACCCTAAACAAGGCGATAATGCCACTAAGACGCAAGGGGCTACTGTGAGTGAGAGAGAATTAAGACTTTCTAAACAGGAAAACAATGAATAAACTTCTACTCCTATTCAAAAGACTGGAAAAGAGTGCGAACCGGGCAATAGGCGTGCCTATCTACTCCTATTAAAATGTTCCTGTCTTTCTTACCTTCAGTCCGTCCTGCGAGTAGCAAATTTTGCAAGTCCTCTTTCCTCATTATGTGTCCTAGATATTTTAACTCTCTTCCTGGTATTTAATTATAAGTGACCTTTTTGTTTCCATTTTCTCTAAAACTTCATCGTTTCTCACATGTTCAGTCCATAGCATCCCCACAATCCTTCTGTAGAACGACATCTGTTGCTTCAAGTCTTCACCTGTGAGGATATTGTCCAGCATTCACTGCCATATAAGAGGACTGATATTACATAACAGTTCAGTATTTTTTTATTTGAAAAACGTTAAAAGAAAGAATTTAAAAAAAATTTTTTAATAAAATATAAGGATATTTAATTTGATGGTATGAATGTTACCGCTCCATATTCCGAAGAAATAACGAGCATCGTATAGCGACTAACATTTGGTCGAAACTGGATTGTCTGCTATAAAATGCAAATTCAGCTAGACCTAACTTCTCAAGAGTGGTGCTGCAGTTTTATATGCAGCCTAGACTGCTGAACAGTAGCATTCTACTCGTTGCACTAGAAATTTATTTGCAGACGCCATATTGATAACATAATTGACTCCAGCGCCATCTGGCGATGTAGCATTCTGACGTTTCTATGACAACGCTGATAAATCCAGAATTCTATTTTATCACTTCTGTAACGTGACAAGTGGCCATCCTGCTTTTTCTCTATCGAATTTCTGACAAGAAGCCAGATCGGGCTAAAATGGCGTCCGTTTATCGTTTTATTGGAAACTTAGTCGTAAAACAACAGATAGGCGTTCAGATTAGTAGTAATCGAAACTTTCTATTAGAGGAAGAATTGATAGTCATTAGCAATTGACTATTATTTTTTTTAATTTTAATTTTAGTTTTTCATAGTAAATCCTCAGTTTCTGATCGTTACTAATATTACAAGTATCTGTAAAAAGTATGACATATGTTATGGCGGTGTATAAACGCCGAATAATGAAACGTAGCTATGAATGATTACATTTAGTCGTCTGTTAATCGTAAAGAAATGCCGGCAGTCGCAGTGAATGAACGTCATTTTCATCCCTCCAAGCAAGGTGTTTTAAAGAAAATAAACGATTATTTACCTGCTTAATTTTTAAAAAATTATACTCTCATATTATATATTGATTATTTTGATTTGGTAAAATACATATTTTAGGAAAATCTATGAAATGGAAAAATCTTTGAGTTGACGCGTTTCTTTCTTTAGGACTACATCGAACTAAAGTGATAGATACGTTGATGCGATTACACATACGCATAAAGGAGAGGAGACGCTGAAATTTTAAATTAAAAATTCTTTCTTTTTCAATATGTTTTGATATATATATATAGTCTAGCCAATTTCATTTACTTTCTTTTTGTTTGATCCCACATTGTGATAGTAGAAGATCTGCCAAGAAAGGCGAAGAGTTGTAAGAAACTGGACGTAAATTTACTGTGGATCATCTAGTGATTAAAGCCCTTTCGTCTTAGTAAATTGCTTTCTATTTTAATTAAAGTAGAATTTGTTAAACAAAACTATAGTCACTCATTAGAGTGAACAACTAATTCATTGAGTGTGTTCTTTTGTAAAAGATCCCTTTTGTGTTCATATAATATCTTATTTAAATTTCTCGATGTTTCTCCTATGTATTCCTTATGGTAATTATTACAGGTGATAGAGTAAATTCTTTGTTCAAGTATTAGCTTATTTTGTTTTATATTATTTTCTCCTACATATATCTTTTATAGCTTTTCCATTTTGTCTCATTATCTTCACAATATTTATTCAAATTCTTTGAGGTTTCTTCTATGTATTCTTCGTGACAATTATTACAGGTGATACATATTTATTATGGTTACTATTTGATACATATTTATTTATTACTATTTGTCTATTTTTTTTGGTTTATTGGTAATCATCACTTGTTTTGTTGTCCTTTATTCTTTTGAAGATGTCATTTGACTTGCTTATTTTATTACAAATATTTAACACATTGTACTGACTAAACTTACGTTTGGCTCGAATATCCGAGCTTTATTTAAGAGGACGTATTTTAAATTGTAGAGATGTCTCGAATTCTAACACTTATTTTGTAATATTTCTTATTGATGGAGTGTCGATGGTTGTCAACCGTTAAAGATTGGCAACTTATTTAAAACATTGTAATCGCCTCCAACGGCATACAAAGATGATAGCATCGAGACAATTAATTCTCTAGGACACGTGATAAAAAAAACACACAGGAATTATGAGTTCAGGACGTTCATAGCGATAAAATTATGTCTCCAAGAAACCAAAATCAATGAAGGACTTGATATTAATATAGAAGTTAGATAACACAAGTTAATAGGTTTCTAAACAGACAGTAAATATTATGGAAATGATTTTCTCACCAATATTAAATCGAAGAAAAATATCTATATAGATTAGACGAGCAATCATAGTAGGGCAGGTCGATCTTGGAATAGTGATATTGCAATCAATTTGAAAGTTGGAGTTTGACATGATTAATAATAACGCAAAATATTATTTTCCAAATCCTTACCGTTTTTTAAGGAAACTAATTTAAAGATTAAGTTTAGGTTCAAAATCGAAGCGTTGTAATTTTATTCCGGTGATCGGCAAGAGCTATAGCACAGCCTTATAAAATTTATAATTTACTGAAGCCTTACAAATTTTATATGGACAAGATACATTGCATGAGCACATTATTACTAAATCATTCTGCCATCAAATCAGTTACTTCAAAAGAAAATTATACTGAACAATTTAGCTATATTATGATGTAATATGTTATATTATGATGTAATATGTTATATTATGATGTAATATGTTATATTATGATGTAATATGTTATATTATGATGTTATATTATGATGTAATATGTTATATTATGATGTAATATGTTATATTATGATGTAATATGTTATATTATGATGTAATATGTTATATTATGATGTAATATGTTATATTATGATGTAATGTTATATGTAGTTTTAGTGTGATTTTTTTCAAAAAAACAATGCAAATTTAAAACATTTTGTCTTATAATTTGTGCCCAGCAGTATTCTGTTATTACCTACACTGTTGTTGTTGTCGTCGTCGTACAAATGATTTAACAAATCTTATTCTTCTGAGTAACTTTTTTTTTGTAATTTTTTACATATTTTATTTTTATTTTTTTTATTTTTTTACTTCTCAAATACAGCAAAAAATATCTATTTTGCTTGTGGTGATTCATGATTAGAATTCTGGCTTTGAATATATTTTCCATTCTATGTATCTAATACAATATTAACTTTATTTGGATTTATTCTTGAAATAGTAGAATTTTGAAGTAAGTTTGTAAGCAAAAACGTGTGCCAATTAGGTATTTCTCTACATCTTTTTCAGACGATCTTTAAAACTAAATGTTTTAAAATGGGTAAAAGCTGTGAATCTAATTTTTTGATGTCAATACTTATCACATCAAACACTAATTGGCAAACAGAGTGCAATGTTGATTTTCTTTCTTTTTTTTTTCCTAAAGAAAAAAAAAAGTGAAAATCTACCTGCCCAAGTATTCACATTGATCAAGGACATTAATAAAAAATTAAAAAAAAACTCTTTCGTAAGAACTTTGAAGGCCTGTAATATTTTCTTGACTTGGCACAGAACAGTGACATTTGAAGAGTACTGCTAAGAGTTATTTACAAAATTGCTGAAGATGACAAACCACACTGATTTGCATTCGAAACGGTTTTCATGATGTTTATTTTTACTGCTGTGTATACTAATATAGATGGCAGAACTGAATAGAGAACTGGTGCACAAGCTTTGAATTAGAAGTTGATCTTCTCTTAGACCGATGGCCACCCAAGGCTATAGGTCCCAGTCTTTGCTGCTATTTACCCATACCTGGTGGGAGAAGAGATAAGTTCTCATTTTTTTCAAGAGTAAATGAGTACGTAAGCACGTAGACATATGTAATGAACTCAACTGAAATTCGAACTGGGCTCTCCGATTCCGCTATCCATTACGCCCCCCCCTCTCTCTCTCTCTCTCTCTACACACACACACACATACATATATATATATGAAAATTAATTCCTTTTAATATGTGGAAATAACCACTCTTAGCCCGATGAATGTCACGAGACTGGAAACACGTGTAGCAAAAATAATATGGGAAATAATGTATAATTATATATATATATATTATAATCAAAAACTTTTGCGGCTTTTCTCTCTTTTTAAAATATTCACGTTTCTCTCGTAAGAACAATTATAACCTCTAACTTTATTTAGTGTGTGTGTGTGTATGTATATATATATATATATATATATATATATATGTGTGTTGTAACAGTAAAATTGTCCAATTGTTAGATTAATCATTTCTAAAATACAATGGTTCAAAGCTTAAAGATATCTTACTGGAATTCTCTTGGGTTTTTATAACACTATTGGACTCTGCTTTTAGCAATACAAATATATAATTACTCTCCAAACTTAACAGAAGAATTGTGATGAAATCGTTCATAAACAAAAATCACGTTCATCATTCTTTATACGTAAGTATCGGAAGGTCATGAAATAAAGTTTATATATATATATATATATATATATATTCCATGATCATTTTCCAACTTATTCAAAATGATCTTTGCCTTTTCTAATCTAACTTTCTGTCCTGAAGTAACAAGGTACCTCACACATTTCATCTGCGATTTCATTTTAAAGTCTTTTTTTTTCCACTGCTTTTTCAACTGTCATAGGTGGAACTCCCCTCTAACGTGCCAAAAGTTTTATGAATTGAGTTGGATCTTTTCTAATTGATCTCTTTAGCTCTAAGTTGAAATAAGGTTCCCTCTTCCTGTTGTGACCTCCTGATCCCGTTTTCCTCATTACTGTTCCCTCTTATTAAAACTTATTCACAGTTCTCTTGATGGTTCTTGAATGGATATTGAAGGTGGGAGCCATAGTAGTAATGTTGGTATCATTACTGAAGGCCTGAATGATGTTGTTTCTTCTCACCATTGCTCATTTGAGAAGACAGTGGGTCTGACATAAAACTATTTTAACATATTTTCTTTCTAGCTGAATGACTCAAAGGTTTTTCAGTGATTCTTGGTGAAATGGTATCAAGATGGCTACACGTCTTATCTGAAAACCTGGCAAAAAGGAACTTAATTAGTTTTCTTTTTTTTTTTATATTAAACATTTTAGGATGAACAATTATGCTATAACACGATATATATATATATATATATGGTATAAAATGACAATTGGAAAAAAATATCTTAGATATATATAATCTCCTTTGGTGTAAGTAAAACAGTGCTCAGTGTAAAATAACAAAGGTATTAAGTATATATTAGTAGATATACATAATACCCCACACACACACACACTGGGGTATTATGTATATTTACTAATATATATAATTTTTTTTTTTTTTTTTATTGATTACCTTCTATTATTTATCGTTTAAACATTTGTATTCATAATAATATTTTTCGACGATCCATTTAATCCGATGTCCTTAGGCCAAAACCAACTTCCTTTAGTTCATCGCCTCTGACACAGAATTATGCGGGCAATTCATGTCCAGTGGTTCGAAGGTTATCATTAGTGAGGTGTTCAGCTGAGAGCGAGAGAGAGAGAGTGACTACAACGAGTTTCACTTTGGTTCTGGCGTGAATCTTGGTGATGGCAGAGGGCAACAGCCAGGGCAGGGGTTTGCGAAGAGAGAATCATTAGCCACGTATTTGTGACGAAAATGGCCATTCATGTCGGAGGACATCAGCTGTGGTGTGATCTAGAGAGGCATGGGCTCTGTTAGGTTTAATTTGCCCAAGATACTCTACGCCTGAATAAATACCTACGGAGATATATGGAGGATGAACAGCGACCCTTAACCACATCCGGTCATTGAACGATGACTGTATAAGAACTATACGATAATGATCCTGATAATTGTATTCTTATAGAGTCGCCGTTACTTATTCCTTATTTCTGATCTACGGTGTTTATTAATGACCGGGGACTGACTGACTGAGTGAGTGAGTAGTACTCATGAAAGGAACTGAATTTAAGTTGGAAGAAACAGTCGTTCAGAATTAATAACCGGTGTAAGGGATTCATGTACCACCCCGAAACTCATACCGGGCCCCTACTCAATTACATCTCGGTTTTCATAAGTTAATATTCATATAAAATACAAATTTTATTGGAAGATAATTATGTGCAATAATGGATCATATGCAATAGAAGTAAACAATTCAACTAGAAAAATTGAAAATAAATCGTGTCTCTAGATACAAATTACAATGTTATAATAAATCTTTCCACCTTAATTAAATCAATGTTTTGCGACAATTTTTAAAATCAACTTGAGATTTTTCTTAAAAATTTGAATAGTTTTTGCACATTCAACATTATGGATAAAAAAATATAGTGAATTTTATATAGTGTTTTTCGGAACTTAGCATGAGCAAAACAAATTCACAGATTTGGACGAAAAAAAAAAAACCCGTGGAAATTTTTCATCCTTTAATAGTCAGTTGTGGTTAGTTTAATTTGTCACGTATATAAATGTAGGTAGAAAAAGGAAATGTTGGTAATATAGCGAAGGTCACAAAGCACTGCTTGGGACCCCAAATTAGGCTCCCCTTCCCCACGGTGGCAGTACGTACCGGCCTTGACTACGAATACTATTACTAATATTACAAGTATAAATAAAGCAAGAAAAATAAAAAATGCTAATAAAAATTAATAATGGTTGGCAGTTTCATCTTATAAGAAAATTCACTAAGATAAGATCGCTCAGTTCACACCCTTCCCCGGCCTTTGAACAGGAGTAGAGGTTTATCCCTTCTTTTCGGTTCCTTCTGAAGTCTACTTCAACTCAATACTTCAGACGTCTCCGCCTGAACACTGACATTTGATTCACTAATTATTTTTTTTCCTCTCCCAATAGGAGTTGATAGGTTCGTCTACCGTCCGGTTCACATCCTCCCCAGTTTTTTGAACAAGAGTAGAGGTTTATCCCTTATTTTTTTTATTAGGGTTGGGTTTCCAGTTTCTTCTGAAGTCTACTTCAACATATTATTACTAATATTACTAGTCTAAATAAATCAGTAGAAATATGAAAGAAATACTAGTCAAAATTTAATAATGGTTCGTTGTGAATGTGAGGTGGGTGTAATGGTTAAAGGCTAGGATCGATAAATTGATGAACCGAGTTCAAACTCTGGTCAAATCGTTACTTTTACTTTCGCACAAATACTACTACTAAATTGGGTATAAATCTATCTCTTCTCTATTTGAACAAATACGCAAGCTCTGAAACGAACAGCCATATTGAAAATGAGTAATCACACTGATTTGCAGTGTAACTTCAAGTCGAAGCAACTTCGCCTCGTCTCATAATATTCAAGATAATATTACTACTACATATACTACAAGTGTAAGTAAAGCGAAATAACTACAAATAAAAAATGAATAATAAAACTAAAGATATTACTTTACTACTAGTAGTAGCAGTAGTAGTGTGTGTCAAATATTGCAACGATTAATTAAGGTATTAATAATTTAGGGTATTAAAAAAAAACGAAAAATGCTATGAGTTCATATAGTTATATATTATCTTCTGCCAACCATAAAGCTGTCATTTCTGAATCAAGATAGTTCTCTCTGTCGTGTTCCTTCAGGACGTTGGCGATCATGGCCCTCCACAATTTCCTATCCTCTGTGGCTCTTAATAAGTTTAGTCTTTGTTATCTCTCTTAAACTTTGGTCTGCATTTACTCAAGCTCGTTAAGTAGGATATGCGTTGTTTTTTCCCTTATCCCCTTCAGTCTGTCCTGTGAATATCAAATTTCCAAGCCTTCTTTCCTAATTTCGTTCCCTAAACGCTTGAAATAAAAAAAAAATATCTAAATGTAGACGAAGGGGGCGTTTTTCTGGGATAATAGTGAAAGACTCGCTTGCATACATCCGTACTTATCAAAAGAAGTATGCTATATTTTCCTTTTGTTCATAATAAATACTGTACATGTCTATGCTGGGAGAGATAATTTCTGCTATCTGCCATGTCCCTTCAGGACGTTGGCGATCATGGCTCTCCACAACTTCCTGTCCTTTGTAGCTTTTAATAAATGTTGTCTTTTCGTTATCTCTTTTAAACCATGGTCGGTCATCATCCATTTTCCCAGGTTCGCTAGATAGGTTACACGTTGTTTTCCTTTGTCTCTCTTGACCCCCAGTCTGTCACTTCGTCGTTGTTCACATGTTCGTTGCATGGTATCCTCGGGATCCTTCTATAGAACCACATAAGCTTCCAAAGACAAAAGCGTTGTGCGTTCAATTCCGAAGAGCTTGCATTTATTTCTGATCCATGCAGGTTATCAATAGCCGTAGATTGACGGCCTCAATAATCCTGATGAAAACCAAGTAAAATTAAAACGAAAGAAATACTAATTAACAATTAGTAACATTTCTATATTAATAAGTAACGTTTTATTCTTGATTTTTTATATTATGATCCTACATGGGCACCTCGACGTGGTATAATGGTTAGTAAGCTTTTGTCTCGCTAGATCAGTTACGACTGAAAAGTGAGTTTGATCCTCACTTGGTGCTCCCTACTTTCGGCCTTGTGCCACATCTAAGCTACGTTTAGAAAATAACTATTATGATCCAACTTAATGCCCAACCTCGAGCCTAGACGGTTGGCCGTTTGGGAATGCCAGATAGTGTAAGTTTTGATGTTGCGGGTGGTGTAATGGATAAAGCCTCGGAATTGTTAATCGGAGAGCTGAGTTCCAATTCCAGTTGGGTTCGTTATATTAACTTTCGCACAAATATCTTTGGGAAGGGTATGAATCAACCTCATCTCTCTCCAGCTATGGGTTAATTAGTAAAACTTGTATCACTAAACCATTAATATCTTAAAGTTCTTACAATCTAAAAATATTTTCTGGCTTTAAATAACCTGATATCAGAGGGTTCATAAACCGTAGAAACGATCAATCAACTGAATGTGATTATTCTCTTGACGTTCCATGTGCTATTG
Organism: Acanthosepion esculentum; assembly: GCA_964036315.1. Lineage (NCBI taxonomy): Eukaryota > Metazoa > Mollusca > Cephalopoda > Sepiida > Sepiidae > Acanthosepion > Acanthosepion esculentum. The sequence goes on along the minus strand of CAXIWW010000889.1, from coordinate 19,797 downwards.
ATATATGAAAAATAGTGTCGCTGCCGACACTTGAGTTTGAACATAGATCGCCAGTGAGCAAACACAGGCGATCCCATTATTGAATTAAGTAGACCACGTGATCACAGAGGAAATGCATATATGGGAGGTAACGTGTGTGTAATTGATCGCATTTCTATTAGGATCGCTATTCTCTACTCCATTTAGTATGCTATTTTACTATTCGGATCACTGTTCGGTGGTTACTATTCGAGCGAATATTGTCGAGCAAGTACTATTAGTGCAATTGCTATTCGAAGGCGTCTGACACTAGTGTTGTTCAACGGCGTACTATAGTTGTATCTGGTATTACAAGTCTCTACCACACCGAGCATTACAAAAATGGCAACGAGTGTTCGTTGACACCACAAAAGCTATCCATTTTAGTATCTTTTGCTGCTGAAAGTTCTGTAGTGATGTCGTTTATATTATCTTGTACCACTAAAATCATTCCACTCCCCCCCCCCCCACCACCACAAAAAATGTGCGTACAAAATATTTAGATTTCTGCGTTAAATAACCTATAGACGTTGGTATGCGACTAAACATACCAACCAACCTACTTGATGCCCCGGGTGTGAGGGATACACAAGTAGTATCTAAATAAAGAGAAATGGTTCATATAGGTTAAAAAATTTTGTTAACCTTTACTGGAGGGGAAGATGAATTGATTAAAAAATCTCAATCCAAATCATAAAAACATAAATTCTATTTTGTTAGAAATTTTAATCTTGTCCTCTGACAAACCCTTTTATTTTTCATTCATTTGCGAAGCATTTCTATAGTAAAATATCTTGTAGTATTTTACATTATACATATAATAGCTTTATTCTGTCAGTAACACTTGTATTAAATCCTGATCACTGACAATCCCTTTCTTCCATTTACGGTCTATTTTTATAATGTAATTACTTAAAAGCATTTTACATTTGTCCTACTGATTTCACGTTTTAATTCGCTATCCAGCAAAACTAGTAAAATGTGAAAACACGAACAATGAGAAAATATGTTATAAAAGGATTTTTGTTTTCTTTTAGTTGGTTGAGGATATTATGACCCTACTTGACGCCCTGGCTGTGTGGGATACGCAAACAGAATCTGAATGAAGAGAAATGGTTCATATAGGTTTAAGAATTTTGCTAGCCTTTGCTTGTCAACCAGAACTCGAGGTAAGTTTTTTTTCATATTTAGACTTTAGAGAAGTGCCTACTTCTCAATGTGCTTTTCCTTTCTTTGACTATTTAACCCACAGAGTCCGGTCTTGACCCAGACCGCATTTGGTACATTTATCGTGTAGACAAATTATGGAACGTGTAAGTTTCTTTTTAAGCAGGTGGAAATTTGGGCTTCTCTGGATGGAAAGGTCCATTACTTAATTCTTGACTACTAACAATACCTTTTATTTTCCCCTTATTTGCAGAGAATTTCTGCAGTAAAATATACAGTCTTTTTACATCATGACTATAATAACCTTATTCTGTCAGTAGCACTTGCATTAATTCATTAAGACCACTGACAATCCTTTTCTTTCTGATTTTCAATATATTTCTATAATAAACCGTTTCCTTTAGTAAACAGGATTTCGAACACATCTGGATATTGTTTCTCTTGGTAAAAACAATGAGGAAGCTATTGCTCTGAATATTTCAAAGAATAACATCTTAATAACAAGAGTCTGTACTGTAAAGCATGAAAAGCAAAACAGGATATTTTTCCTCTTCCTGCAAAAAGTTACAACTGAATAGTGAGTTTGATTCTCACTGGGTGCCCCATACTTTCAGCGTTGTGCCACATCTAAGCTATGCTTAGAAAATTATACAGTCAACTTTGATCTTCAAAAATTTAAATGTAATGTCCCTCATTATCTTCTGTCTTAATTCCTGTTCGTTTATTGTTCTCTCTTTTTAATAGTTTTTTTTTTCTTCATATTTTTAACACTCGGTAACCACTTACATCTTAGTAGCTTTAATGCTTGGGGTGAAATGATAAAATAAAAAATGTATTTGTATGCATGACATTCTACCTCTTAAACTAGAATTCTCAAAAGCAATGCTACTAAAAATTTTAAAAAAATTAAAATTATTTGACTGTTCCATTGATAATGATGACTTAAATTTTAAATGTATCTTCGATTATAAAAATGATATAAAGTACCAAATATATTTATTATATAAGTGATATACAATGCGTTTTGTTCTCCATTGACCTAGAAATTTCAGCAGAACTAATTAAACTGTAATTATACAGTCTTTTTACATCATGACTATAATAGCCTTATT